>VYZM01004410.1:213952-274404 GCA_013398915.1 Dromas ardeola | reverse complement strand
AAAAAAAAAAATCACTCTCATTAGTTACAATCCTTATGTAAAGCTTTTTGACAATTGGACTCTGACCATTCCCTGTTTCTCACAGACTTTCTCAGTCTCTCTTGCTGAACAGGAATTTAGTGATAAAAATACACCTGTTGCCCAAATTAAGTGCCATAAAATCTTTGCAAAAGAAATACTACTTATAGGACCAGATTTGTCACCGGGGTCTGACTTGTGATGCCAACAACACACACCAACTGAAACCCCAACAACCAACCAGCTGAACTCAAGCTAGGGTGGGTTCGTGTCACTGGAGTGGTACAAAGCCACTAAACCTTACCCTGTGTATTATCATCTTTATCCTCACTCAAGAGTCAGAGCAATTTGCAGTCAAAAGTAGCAGGAAATATTTGTCTTTAGTTCAACTCTGACCTTTTCAATCTGTTTAGGTTTCAGACAGAAATAGGAAATGAGTTCCACAATCAGGAAGTATAGCTGCTAAAGGCATTTGCCCCCAGAGGCTTGAGGTTCAATCTCAGACAAATTAAAGGCCTGCTAACTTTGACCTCAGTGAATTACAAGGATTATCTAGCAACAAATTTTCTCAAGATCTGATTTTTTCCCAGGTGTCCCAGCTCTCATGGCAGCCTTCCCAAGCAAAGCCTTATTCCCTGACAGCAGTCATATGAATCTGTGGCAGCACAGCTGTGATGCTGTGTTGTGGAGTGAGCAGACGGTAATTTCACTGATTTTAAAAGATTTTGTGAATGCTGACGCTTTATGAGCTAATTATAAGCACTGGGGAGGAAACAGACCTTCACCTCTTTAAAGTGCTATGCGAAACGATATTGTCATGTATCCAGAGTCTACTCCCATCTGTTGCTGATACTGTTGGGTTCGAGCTCTGACTCTTCACATTAGCCCTCCACAACAAGCTGCCTATTAAAAGCCTCTTTCAGATTTTGTAGGGGAACCCTTAGGAAAATTTCAAGTATTTCTCTAAACTGGAGCTGAGGGAGCAGAATGGAAGTGGGAAGAATCATTCATGTTGTTTTCAATGGAAAGTACAATTTCCTTCCCAAACAGCATGGGCTCTCCCCATCCAGCTCACTGCCTTTTCCAGGCTATGCAGGAATTTGTCTAGATCTAGGCAGCCAAAGCCTTGACATCAGTGTAATCACAGGATGCTCCGGACAAAACGAGAGGGTCATGAACCACTGGTACCAGTGGCAGCACAATGAAAGATCCCTCAAAGTGGGTATACATAGAGATACGTAAAAATCCTACATGTCTGTCGTGCCAAGTTTGCCTCCAGCTAATGAAGTCATGAAATGAAAAGGTATCAACCAAATCTAACAAGAATTAGTTCTTGGAGGACCGTTACTGTTAAATGGAAGAAGTCTCTTCAGAAAAGGGAAAAAACATACATCTTTGAGCTAGAAAACATCAGTCAGAATAGCTGGTATTTTAGTAAATGCATAAGACAATTTAAACAGCACAATTTTTCGTTCACCCCTATTTTTGGATAGGGCTGTGGGGATGTTGCTTCTTCAGTACTTAGTACATCCCCACTCCACAAAAAAAAAAAAAACTCCTAACCTGCAAATATGAAAGTGGGTTTATACTGGAACTTACCTCTAACACAGGTAGAGAAATAATGTCTGTTGCACATGTTACTCCAGGGATAATCTGTACATATAGACAAATTATAAGAATATAAATCATTTACCATAAAACATGGGCCTGTTTGGATTACCAGTTTCCTCTGTGAAACTAGCTAGCTAGGCAAAACTGTACATTCAGTTTTGCCAAAAAGAAATATGGATGAATTTCTCATTGATCTTATTTTAAAAAGACAACATATTAGAACAGTGTCAGATCACAGAAACTAAAATAAGCTATTTGCTCTAACTGTAGGGTCTTGCCTAAAGTTACTTACTTTAATTCTGCAAACTTAGTCATTAATCTTAAATCTACTGATACTGTTTGTCTTGGAAATAACTGCATGATTTTGCTGGTTAAATATCATAGAATCCCAGGTATCCAAGACAGGAGCCAGATAGAGAATTTGCCCTCCAGTGACCTAAAATAACAATAAATCTATTTGTCCCTTTAGACAGACGAATGCATTTGAAGAGTTTTGCCGCCAATTTGATTTTGTATTCGTTATAAACCTTATATGACAAGCAATAAATTAATACCTCATTATGAAAACTGAGAGATTTAATCATCCATTCCATTATGATAGCTGTTCTTGTTTCATAAATGCTCTTATTTGTCAAGAAAAAATAGGACTCATGGAAAACACCACTAAGGTTAAGACTTGACAAAATAAAATGGGCATAAAGCACAGATACGGATTTAGAGCACGTCTATGAAAAGGCAAGGCATACAAGTTAAAGGTTGTATTAAAGGAGAAAAAATAGACTCCCTCTAGCTATTAATTAAAGTACCAGCTGTTATCTTACCCCAATCCAGTCAAGCAGTGACGTGTAGGGCAAAAGTTTACCCAGGTTGTGAGTTTCTGGGCACATTCTGCAGTACAGGGAGGCTGAATGCAACATAAAAAGATTTATAAGGGCAAGATCGTATAAACTATCAGTTAAAAAGAGTAGGCGTCACAGTCAGTTCCTTATTTAACTCTTTTCTAGGGACAAATCCTGCTGCCATCTCTGAAAGAGCTTCCTCCATGGTGGAACTGGTCCCATTCTGTGCACAAAAGGAGGAAGACAAGTCCAGATGGCTGCAGGGCCAGGTCAGCTGCTTGGCTACAGCTCAGCGCTGCAGGGGTCCTTTGTACAAAGGCTCAGGGCACAGGACATGCACCGGCTAGGCTGAGGAATCAGCTACTAGAAGAGACTATCATGATATGCCAAATCTTTATGAAAAAATGGTTTGGGCTGGGCCAGAGGAGATTTGTTCCTCTGCTCCAATCTCAATTATTTACATCCCAGATATCCAAGACAGGAGCCAGATGGAGAATTTGCCCTCCAGTGACCTAAAATAACAATAAATCTATTTGTCCCTTTAGACAGAAGAATGCATTTGAAAAGTTTTGCTGCCAATCTGATTTTGAGAGATCTATGTATCTCCTAAACTACTGATATTGTCTCTGACACCACAAAATGCAGGTCAGTTAACATAAATCATAACCAAAGAGTTTGGAAAGAGAAGAGACAGTTCGTGACATTGTGGCTTCTCCCGAAGTCACAACTAGAGCATGCAGGAAAAGAAGTACCTACCAATGATAAATTCTTGAATGGGGTCAAAAGAATGACATGTTGACAGGTTCTCAGAAATCCACCAAATAATCTGTCAGGATGAGAACAGGGGAGTTTGTCAAATCTCTCCGTTCAAGCATGTGTTGCAAGAGACTGTCAAAACTCTGGTTTTTGGTAGTAACACTTAGCATGAAGTAGTGATTCAGAGATAAATGTTTTCAGGATAGCCTTGTCCAATAAAGCAGTTTGGGCAGCCCAGCTGATGAACCTCTTGGCACTGCCAAAAAGTACACATGAATCAGGACTTTTCTTCTTTGGCTGATATCATTCATGTCCTGACCCTGCTTTGGATAAGACATTAGTCACTGAAAAAACTTAGAGAAGGGTCTTTTCCCACCTGCATTTCCAAGTCTTCTGTGTGTCGGAAGTGCAACAGAGCACAATGTAGAGCTGCCAATCTCTCGCTGTCTTGTTTGCTGTTCTGTAGGAACTGTAGTAAGGCACTGTCACTGATGCTCACAGCATACATACTTCCTACGTGGCAATCTAAGACTGTTGATGTGAGCGGGGATCGGATGGAACAGTTTTGCAACATGTCAATTCTTGCATCCTTGCCTGAAGAACATTGGTATGAGAATAAAAAGGACCAAGAACATAAAATTTGGCTGCTACCAGTATTTTCTCTTAAGACTGCCAGGTCCCCAGCAGTAAGAAACAGTTTGCCTCTTGTACTAGCTGCCCTGATATTATGTTGAAGAGGAGGGAAGAGGATGGTGCTGGCTAGGTAAAGGAAGTCCATACGCAGTTGTCTCCTTCCCTACTGCTGACGCAGAGAAGCTGTACAGATTTGAGGCTCACAATGCTGTCATAGGACACGTCCTGTGTCCTGGACATGGGATGGAACAGAGCAAAAGGCTAGTAATAGAGATACAACACTAGAATTAGCACCGAAACATATTGGTACAGTTCACAACTGCTCACATGCAGAAGCATGACACAAACTTGTATTGGTGGACTTCTCATCATCAATCCCAATGGCCAGAACAGAACAGTTCTGCTCTATGATTACTGACTGAAGCATCAGATCAAACCCACTTTATTTATGCTAGTACTAAGGTTCACCACCACGGTAGGATTCCAGACCCTTTGCATCAGAAAAATCAGGCCCACCATACAACAGTGATGCTTTCCACTCATTTCTAGCAGAACAGTATTTCATTATGTGTATACAACAGTTATTAGCTTCCTGTGATGCTGCCCCTGCACCAGTTCCCACTACTTACCTCTCCTTCACCCAATCAGAAGAACAGGTATCTGTTTTCAAACAAAGGACCCCCACTTCCAAAAATAACCCACTTCCCATAAAGACATGTTTGTTGGAAATGAAATAACATGCCTCTCAGATGAGACTCTAAAATCAAATTGCATCAGCCTGATCAGGTGAAGGAAACACAGATTTCCTCTCCCCACACCCTCCAAACACACACATTTAGAGCAACTCAATTGGAGGAAGGAAATGTAAAATCAAATTTACATCTCCATGTGAAATTTGAGAACAGCGTAGGACCAAGAAGCATGTGCAAAGATGGGGGAAGGGCAACTATGAAACCAAGGCAAAGAATTTCAAATTCAGTGAAAGGTCTTCTTCCATTTCATAATAAGCTAGAAGTACATAATAGATGAAGTACGAAATGCCGCTTCAGATTTTCTTTTTAAAATGGAAAGTGGCAAAAATGCCATTCTTTTTTGAATCTCTGTCCTTCTTCAGAACACTATGCAATAAAGCAAATGTTGAGAAATACAACTTTCACATAAAGGGATTTGAACAAGTTTCCACTACAAGAATAAAATTACTTGAAGCAACAGTTTTACTATACCTGTCAGAAACAAACTATAGCACAGCAGGTCAGGATGCTGAATATTCAGGAGGTGCAGGAACTGGCCAGGCAAATAAGCAGCCACATAATAGTCTATTTAAAGAAATAACAGTGGTCAGTTTAGCACTTGTTCACTTATTTGCGTTAAGAAGCTGTTTCACATGATTCTCATCTTGGCCCACTTCTCTCTGATGGAATTGATTATATCTAGGAAACATAAAAGGAGTTAATTAAAAGCTGCTGTTATATTAACACAGGAAACACTGGCAATACATTTGGGTTTCCAGGGGAGGATTCAAGAGGCTTGAGACACTCAAGAACTCAGCAGCTGATCTCCAGAGAAGATGCTGAGGCAATTTCAGAGCAAGTTGCTTACTAATAGTGAGGTATTGCAGTAGCAAATGCCAGATATAAAAGTTAAGAAAAAAAAAAAGCAGCAAAATAACACAACTACTTCAAGTTGAGAAAAAACACATCCTTTCCTTCTAGAGAAGGGTTAGCCATTTGTCTCCCTACTAGGGACAGAGAATGGCAGCCACACAGGGAAATAACACAAGTAACCTACCAAGATTCATAAAAGCCACTTCCTTCAATTCTGTTCTTTCTAGAGAAACTGTAAAAGTTTTGTTGTAACCTAAGGAAAAATAACAATATTTTTAAAAACCGAAACAATAAACACCATCTGCTACAAGCCAAGTATGACTTTATAGCTAGAAACTTCAGCAGTGCCAATACACCCTAACAGGGATATTTCAGACTGGTTTACAGACTTGCCTGCACAGACAGATTTACTTCATCCTAAACAGAGTTGCCTCATACTTAGTAGACCTGCACCCACACAATGCACTTCTTTAGTATGCAGAAACTGGCCCTGCACTGCACAGCCTATGTTTGTGTTTAAAGAAGCATTCCACCCAGAGTAAACTTGTGTAAAAATACCTCCCCCCCCCACAAAAAAACCCAAACACAAATCCTTTATGTAGCTGTGCTTCACATTTTGGTGATTCTTCAACTGCTTTAAAGAATTTCCAGTTTGTTTATCTGCATGTCCTATTACTGTAATTTAGTTCAGCTCTGTTTAAACATAGGCTAATTTCAGACCTGCTGTGTTTGCATGGGCTTTGCATCAGCACAGCTGTTATTTTATTCTAGACTTGCACCACGCTTCTGGCATCCATTAAGAATGACATGGAGCCCTCAAACTTCCTCAATCTCTGAGAAAAGCTGAAGATTAAAATAACTAGGCGACAGTGACTGGCTTCCAAATGTCCATGCTGCAATAGCCTAAAGGCTGAATGGCGTCATGATAAAGATGCTGCTTAATACTGCATGAAAATTCAAGATAAGACAAGAGATCCACAGTTTACAAGACCACCAAGGAAAAAAGCAGATCATGAGCCATGCTTCAGCCACTCATCCAGGACTTTAATTCCTGACACTAGCAGAGAGATATGCTTTATCTATGCTGCAAAAAGAAGAAATATGAGACCTCCAAGACCAACAGCAATGCTATAGATGAAGGGATATCTAAAACAAGTAATTTCTCACACAAGATACTGAAGTTCACTTGCAATGAGTCAGCATACTGATCACCACCCTATTACTTGCCAATGCAAACACATGCAAGCTAATACCAGCACTGCAGAATACACCTGCAATATTGTCACTTTTGTGTTCATGCTACATGACTGCAGAGACCTGCTTTAACAAGGGGAGGGAAGCTTCCTTCTGAGTTTACAGACACTGCAGCACAGACTGAACTCCTTGTATGTTTCCAAAATGTGGCTTATGGACCTGATATACCACTGCTTCTGTGGGTCACCTCAGGATCAGTCTTAAAATTCTCTTGTATGACTGATGAATCTTACATGAATCCACAAACAGCTCTGCACCAAACAACTCAATTCCAGGAAGGTCATTTCACATGCAGCTGGTCAATGTCACTGCATTTATCCTCAGTTTCTTCCTAGTACAGATAGTGATGTACAAGGGCCACAGTTGGCTCCAAGCAACAAAACCACCCTTCAGCTACATATCAAGTACATCTGGGGAAATCAGACCTTCATAACAATACAATGCAGAGCACTGCCACACCCAGAATGGTCTTTTCCAATTTGTTAATGCCTTCAAGAACACAAAAATGCAGTTCACTCAATCCCACAACATTCTAGCAGCAAAGCAACATGTTAGTGCAGCTCTGACACGTGAAAAGTCTCCTGACACAAGAAAACAAACACTTTAAGTAAAACAGAGGTATGTTGCCTGCTTGAACACGGTTACTCCATAATATGCAGCTTCTCAATTGAGAAATGATTCGTCCCTCTCTTCCATGTATCAAATGACAAAGATCTTACTAATGACAAGCTTTGCTCTGATCAGAATAAAACAGTGTTCTTTATTCTTTTCAAGAAAAAAAAAATTAGGTCTTAAAATTAAGAGCTAGAGCACCACTTACACAGCAACTATTCTTACAGTCAGTGGGCGTTGCACCTCTTGCTGTGAAAATGACATGTTGAACTAGAACTCTAAACAGACATTCAAGCTAAGAGCTGTTGGCTCTATTTCCCATACAAATGCCTTATGGCCTAAGTACAACACACCTGCAAGCTCCCACAGATTTCGTTGATGTTTGTGCTCAGCATGCCAGAAAGTCTGGCTACAAATATGGGACCAAATTAATAGCCACTCACAAGGCCACTGGTTTGAAGCTACTCGTTCAGCATCAGGCAGGAAGTCTACAGCAGGAAAGTGAACTTTGCAGCTAAAGCCAGTTGCTGTGTTTAAACACTGGTCACAGTAGTTTATTGTCCGCAGACTTTGATAGTTATTTGTCTTGCAAGGCATTCTGTGGCTCTTTCAGCAAAGTGACATTCTCCAAAATAAAGCATAACTTAACAGGTTAACCTTACCTTTATGTAAAAAATATATAGAGTATCTTATTTCACCAGGAATATCAGAGGGTAGACTACAACACACACACAAGCCTCCTAAAAAGACAAAAAAGGAAAAGAAAATTGACTTGTCCACCTGAATACCTAGACATCTATACAATGCACAAAACTAAAGCAAGACTGTTTCAATTAGAAACTAATCTCTCAAAAAAAGTAAAGATTACAGAAATATATATTACATATCTCTAACCATCTTTTACCTAGCAGAACAGAAAATAAGAGAGAAGAGAGGCAATATGGCACAATGGAAACCTGGGTTCTGACACAGCCAGTTCTTCTCTTTGGAAACACATGTTTAGCCCTTCCCAGTAGAAATCATGCTTGCAGCGAGAAAACTGATCAAGCCTTTCTCTCCATAGACTGCCTCAATCTCTAGATATTTTCTGTTCCGGGACTGTCAAATATGTACAGAACAACATAGTAAAACAGTTTGTTTGCTTTTTAAGTAAATTCATATTGGCAGCAGACTTCTATACTACTAGAGCTTTCTCACACTAGAAATGATAGTTACTTCTCCCCTTTCCATTCCAAAGAGACATTAATTCCTTTTTTAGGAGAACAGTCAGTCCTTGGCACAACCTTATTTCAGCCAAGGTACTCTGTGCAGGAATGCTCCCCCCACCCAGCCTAATTCTAAATCAGACTAACAGACTGTTTTGACTCCACTGGATGGTAGCCCTCCCTCCATCTCTTATAAAAACTTTAATCCACTTACTCCAATGGCTTTGGCAAGCTGCTTTGGCATTCATTTTAGATACAGCTTCCAAACCACATTATCCCAATACAGCTGGGAAACCTGGGCCACAACTATGACCATTCACCTTTTACCTTTACGGAAAGCTTATCACTTAAACAGGAGGGGAAAAAAAAAAAAGAAGAGGTAAACTAATCTTCTGTAAAAAAAAAGGTTTATATATACAAGGTATACAGAAAAAGGCACAAAATAAAAGTTTATATATACAAGGTATACAGAAAAGGCGCAGTACGGAAAAAGCACAAGTACAAAAAAAGCACAGCTACCAAGGTATTTCACTTGGTTGAGTGCCTCATACTTCAGGCCACAAGGCTGCACCATAGCTGTGATACAGATATGGCTGAGACAATTCACACTTTTGGGGAAGGTAAAGTGTGAGATGCAATTTTGAGAAGCAATTTTTTTTCAGATTTTTTTTTCCTGCTTATTCTTAGCTCATTGAATATTGTTTGATACAGTTTTGCTTGGATATTTGAGTCATTTAGACAACAGACAGGGCATTTTGCCAGAGCACTTGGCAACTTTCAGAGCATGCATGATTTTTAAAGTAGCAGCATAAGGACTCATGAGGAAGACTGGAAAAGCTCCAGCAACCCACAATGGTGTTTTATTATCAACAGCTCCCAACGCTGCAAATTTCTTTCTTGTATGCTGGAGGCTAGTGTATACACTGTTCTGCAAATTGCACAACATGCAAGTGAGTTTGTTCAGATTGAAGTGTCAGTGGGTATACATGCAAGCTGATCACAAAAACAGTGGCTATGGGGGACTATTAATAGGACGCACACCTTTCAACTCTAGCATACTGGTCCAAATGTTAACAAACTGAACTATGACCAACAGAAAATATCAAATGGTGCTTCATTAATAGAGACAGAAACACGACAGTCTCAGATCAGCAAGTGTCCAAGCAATGTTACATCTGATACCGTTTTGGCAATCCCATTAGAGCAGCCAGAGACTGAGAATATAAAACCAATTCCTTTCCTATCCTTACCAGTGCTCTCTGCAAGTGAGAGTTGGGGGGTGGTGTTGCAGGAAAAGCTTGTTATCCTATGGCACCTATATGGTAAGTGTTTTATGCGAAGGCAGAACCAAGTCTTCTATACTATCCATTTCAAAATAATTCGCAAACAGTAAGAGCTGTAGCTAAATGCCACAAGGTGAGAAGATTCACATGAAGATATACTTGGATGGACTCTTTTCAGAAATAAAAGGGAAAAAAGGTCTCAACCACAACAAAGTAAAAAAAAAAAAGGAAGCATTTAAAAATTAAGTTCTACTCATACAGGGTAACAGAGTTACTACATTCAGCAGAGCAAGGGAAACAACAATTACAACTCTGCCACTTGATAAATAAACATCAGACCACTGAAACTGTAAGAGTCCCCTATGAAGACATGAAGTTTTCCCTAAGAAACTTTAACTTCAAATTCCTCATTTCTGTTCACACAGAATTGTAATACATAAGGCTATACCAACATCACAACATGGCATCCAACTGTCACAATTCAAATACAACATTGCACAGGGCATTTTGTCTAATTGTACTGGTTTAGGAGTGACTTGCCTCACCTGAGTTCAGCTATCCAAACATCTCTCATTGAAACTCTTATACAAGAAATAAAGAAATATGGATAGAAGCAATCACACTCTGGAGATGCCTATTTCTCTCTAGAAATATAGCCCAGATGCTTAACTCTAAAGCAGGTAAAGTTAGGTGACAGTAATCCAGGGCTTATGTCATCTTACTGCCTGCATTTTTTTTTTTAATACCAAGCAAATTTAACTGAAAAGCATGTCTAAAGCGCTAAAAGAAAACATAACAGCCCTGTGTTGTTTAAATAACCACTGCACTCTGGACATACAAAGTTAATTCTGAAACTGGAACTGCTTGATCTCAGCTGATCTAGAAGTACATGAGGGTTTTTATCTGGAGTCATTTTGTCTGTGCTGAGTATAAGGAACACGGCTACTTTCCTTCCACTGCGGAAGTTTGAGAAAGGAAGAGTGATTTCATTCAGAGTTCACATTGGCAGTAGCCAATAACAGTTTTATTAAACGCAAAATTGCATGGAATATTCCATTTTGAAGTTATGCCAATTATTCTTTGCCAGAGATGTCCAAATGGTACAAATAGGGATATCAGCATAATTATTTCAAGCATGCTAGCAGTTCCACAGAAGGCATAGTTTGCGCCCCAAAGAGCTTGCAGTCCAGTTTTCTAAATCACCACAAACAAGAGGCACAAAAGGGAATTTTAGTGCGATTATGCACAGTGTTCTTTGACAACTAGATACGGTATCAGCGCCAAAACCATTTGCTCCAAACTGTCAGTTACTCAAAATGGGTTATGCAAAGTAATCCTGTTTTAAACAACATTCAATGAAAAGCCACATAACAATAACCTCATTTAGTAAGTGCAGTTGTCAAATTATGTGTTTTACATTAAGCGCAACGAAAAGCGCATGTGAAAGGTTCCACACAGAATTTAAATACTGTGTTGCCAGATGGAAAAGAACATTTTGCTTCAGGGTAATCAAGCAACAGCCTTGTTGGAGGAAGACTGAATTTGGTCCTAAACTAAAGGGAGGTGCTTCAATCTGAACAAATCCTAGAGAAGTACAGGTTTAAAAGGAAACATGTATATACAAATCAATAACATTATTGGACAGGCTGTTTGTATAAGAAATATTCTGTCTTGCTAACAGAGAAAAAGTAGCCTAATCTACATTTGGTAGATAGAAACTTGGCTTTCTCTTATTTCTAATTCCTGTCCCCTAGTCTTTGTAAGCATGCTGTCTGCCTTAGTACGAAAAAAATCCACATATGGAAAATTTATTTCACTTGATTTGCATTAATGGTCATTTCAACACAACTGGCAAATACCTCAGCAATTCACCCATGTGCATACAGCATGCCTTAAGTGAGATAGATGTAAAGCCACTTCTGCAACACGTCATATCCCTATATAACTCTGTAGACTATTCAAAGGTTAATCAGGTACCATCTCTGCTGTATGGTCTAATTTAGAAGCTGAAAATGGCAGGCATCTGTGATGAACAGATGTCTCGAGTCCAGTTTTTAAACAAAAAAGCTCATGGCATGCATTAGGATACAGGGAGACTCCTAAACCCTACGGGTTTCATCAACATTTTAGGTTTAAGTTTAAAGAATCATATATATACTGAACCCTTAAGTACCACATACTAAGTTTAATATCACACACTTGGACCTTTTAAGTATGACATACTAACAGCAGTATGAAGCTCTTAAGAGTCTGTATCACAGATGCTCTGTTTACACATGTCCACTCTGTAACACAATTATTTGCTATGTCAGATACACAGACAACAGATCTAGCCTTGGTGTAAATTCTTCCTTGAATTTACTTTCCAACACATTTTTGGTCAGCTTTAACATTAAATTGCTCTGATGTAATATACAACCATGCTTTGGTACCACCTGTGTTCTGAAACTAGCAGAAAATGCTACAGTGTGCTCAGACTGAGATATTTCACGATGAGCGCATGACATCAGTTCTTTGAATTTGGGCTACCAGAAAATTTCTGGGTGACTGTTTTATTGTTGGTGTTGATATATAAAACCCTAGGTACTCTTCAGCTCAACTTGGAACACAGCTTTCAGAGGATAAAAGACTTAGTAAGAAAAACAGTGCACAGTTGCCTTCTCCCACTCCTCACAGTTACCTGTCAAGTATACTCTAAAGGAATAAAAATCTCACACTCATACAAAAAAATGACACAAAAAATACAAATATATATAATGTCTTATGAAGAAATTTAGTAATCAATTATGATTACACTGCATAATTACTAGTGGAGATCATTTTGACAATACTTGTATTTATTCATTACCTGCTTTACTTGTAAAAACCTGAAGATTCAAAGATTTAGATGCAACATCTTGGTCTTCACAGTAATCATATCCAAAATTCACAAGTCTATGAGGAAATAAAAGATCACTAAATAAATCACTTCATCCACAGTGATTCATCACAACACCAAGATCACGAGAACAGTCACTATGTAATCAAAATGTACTCATTAAGTTATAATCAAGTGTTCTCTAATGCAAGCTAAATTAGGCTTTAACCAATCTGCTCAATGTTGTTAGAAATGAGAATCCCAAGACTGCACCCTTATCAGAAACCAACAATTTTGATTACAACTACAAACTTCGTATTTGCTTACTGCAGCACTGTCCAACCATTCCTATAATTTGAAGTAAAAGCAAGTTCTGATGAAGTACTGGAAATTCAAACATTCATCAGACCTGACAACTCAAAGGCTTTGCAGCCTAACTCTGCCATTCTTATGTCTGCAAAGCTACATTTTAATCTGCAATTAGGCACACTAATTTCAGCAGAAATACTTGAAAAAGAAAGCACAAAAATCACATTCACACAGAACTTGTTATACCATGACATTCTTTTTCAGTCTCACGCTGCCTGTGCTTTAAGGTTTTTCATATTGTTAAAATCTACAAGTCCTATTTTTGCCATTGCAGAGCATGCAGCTGAAGACTATAGTCAGTCTGCTTTGGCTTTTTTGTTGTTGGGTTGGTGGGTTTTTTTTTATTTGGTTGGGGTTTTTTTCCAGAAAGGATTTTGATCCCGTAGGAATTTTCCCCTAGGTCTTCTGAAATAATTTAAAAAAAAAAATTATAGCATTGAGGCTCTTAGAAGAGTTGGATTTTTTCAGTACTAACTGCAAGATGATACACTGCCTGTAGGGCGACCTGCATGTGCAGTAGTAGCACCACGCCGAGCCTCCTGCATAGCACTGACACGTCCTGAGAGACACAGTTCAGGCGCAGTAGAACTCAACTACCTTCAGTTATTGATATCCAAACTAGTAGCTTTGGCCTCCCTTTTTATTCACAAAGAGAAACAGGCCCTTTTGGAATATAAATTCAATTGACTGAAAATAGATGAGGATGACATGAATTATGAATGAGAGTCAGACCATCCTGACTAATTTTTCCTCAATTAAAAGGGAGCCTTAAGGAGACAAACTCAAATGCAGTCGTGCACAGTAGACACAGATAGAATCAGACAGATCTTAGCCTTTGAAAGAGCAGGCTGCCTGGAAATAGCATGCTGGAGAAGAAAAGGATACAGGCAGCATCTCATAGGCTATAAAAAGGAGCTACTGGTCTGGTTAACGGCCCAGTAAAACATGTAACAGCAATTAAAAATGGAGAGCTTCCCTTGACAGGAATTTTGACATCACTACTACAACATGCCCAAGATTAAAACAAATTAATTTAAATAGGTACAGAATACTCAGGGGAAGGATGGTTTAACCTCTTCAGAAAAATAATTCTTAATAACTGGCACCAAAAAGCAGTCAAGGATTAAATCACACTTTACAGTTGACCCTGATGAAAATGAAAGGAACTGGAGGTTTGGACACAGTGTTCATATTCTTATGTTCCAGTACCATATAGACAACTGCAAACAAAGATACTGTAGTTGGGACACAAACTTCACTTAGGTTTGTAAAACATTACCCTATATATTAAAAGGAAAGCAAAACAAAACATAAAACCCCCTTACTTCAATTGTGTGCTGTTTACAGAAATATCCAGGTGTGATTCCAGCTGTTAACCAAAAACAAACCTGTTATACAGTGAGGCAGGTATACTATGATTAATATTTCAGCCCAGTAAAATGTGTTGAACTCACATTTCACCAGATTCAACATCTGAACAAAGTTTATTTATCTTCCTCTAATCCTTTCAGTCACCCCCAAAACCACAACATAGATTCTTTAAAAAAATAAAAGAAAATAAATTGCGAGATATTTAACCTCCTACATTAGAGCAAGTTTCAGCCACTGGGACAAAAACCTAGTAACAATTACATGTTCAACAGCTGTAATTTTTATGTTCTGTTCTCTGTATTTTGGCTGCAACAGATTTTCCTGTCTCGCTTAAAACTGACACAAATTTAGTACATGGTTTCTTTGTCTAGTGCATTTGATAACCCTGCTTTTCAATACTTGAGTATGAGATCAGTATAATATCACAAATGTCACTTCTAGGTCAGTATCTGTGCGATTCCACTGAAGTTACCTTACCATGATGCAATCTGAATCTGACTGAATATATTCTTGAAAAGAATATAATGTAAAAAAATGGAGAAACAAAACCCAGTTTGCCTCTGCAAAAGTTCCAATAATAAAACACACTGAAACAGATCTCTGTATCAGTTCCTGGAACACAAAAATTACATCCAACTCAAAATAATTGTATAAAAAAATACTAATGACTTACTATTGAGTTAAAATTTTCATCAGGATAAAACTGGACACATTTTAAAGTACTCCTTGATTCCTGGAATTAAGAGGATGTGTTTTGTAACTGATGAAATAGAAAGCGTATCACACAGACTGAAAAGTGACTGGATACTCCACAGCATTCTACACGCTCAACCCATTTTGCTAACAGACACGCAGAAGTTAGGGGACAAAAGAAGACCTTAAAAACCACATATAACCCCCCACAATAGCACTATGACATGCTTCCTTCCTGTCCCAGATCATTATCTGCCAATCATCTATAATTGCGTGGGCCCCTACTTGAAGCACAGCATTACACATCTCACACACACACATTCTAGAAAGTTAAAAAAAACGTTTTCCATAACTACCTATATGGCAAAAAGAACTGTATTTTATTTTGGTCAGTTCAAAAAGGTGTCTCAAACAAAACAGGAGTATGTTTCTCCATCACAGTTCACATCCTGTTATTTCCTAACAATCATATGGTTTTGGTGGCTAAGAAAAGTTAAGAAAAATCAATTTTCATTTACGTAGAATATATCAAGTGCAAATAGTCCCTCAGTCAAAACGAACAAAAAGAAAAAAAAGAAGAGTTCCAGCATTTCTAGCCAAGAACCTGCCCTCACTTGGTCTGTGTACAACATACGTTTAGATGTGAATTCGCTAGAACAGAGACATTATACTCATGGCGGTTTTTAGAAGATTTAGATCCTTTTGAAGAAAAGATCTTTTTAAAGCCCAAAAAAATCTAACAAATCCACCCTTTTTTATAGAAACCACTGAGATCACCAGTCTTCTTGCAATTTACTGTGCACAAATAGGAGCTAAGGCAAGTCTGGCTTTTGCTTTAGGTTATTTGAGGCAGGAACAAGACAGACTACTATAGTGAAAACCAAAATCACACTACTACTACCCCACACACTCAAAACTTTACTGTCATGAGACAGGCAGAGACAAACTACTAGAATGACTTTCATCTCACATTTGGAACAATGTAGAAGAGCCTTTGTTCCATCATATCCCATTGTGCCCAAATGAGATCATCTGCAACTCTGGCTCTTGGAAGCTGACCTGAGTTTTTTATTACCTAAAGGGAAAGAAAGAACATTAGAAGTCATCAAATAAGGTCACATAATAATGATTACACACAGTCGGTGCTTTAAAGAGAAAAATAATGACAGAAGAGGTGCAAATACTTCGGTGTTTAGAGGAAATATGTTACTTGCTAGCTGCACAAGGTCCACCTTTTTTGTGTGCAAGACGCTCAGTTTAAAGAGATCAAAAGCACAGTTTTCAGGGTATACCTACTACCAAGTATTCTCTTTAGATTTCATTGCTTGCCAGAAATTCACCACTTAAGCTGCTCAAAGTAAACAAAAACAGATGTCACTCTTCATCATAGAGAAGGGGAGAGGAGTGAAATACGAGTCAGTTCAGAACCAGCTACATTAACTATTGAAGGAAGATGCATTAGCTCCAAAAGGGATTTCTATCCAAAATCTCAGCCACACGATGAAGAGTACTAACAGTAGGGAAAGGGCTAGGACTGTGAAAAACTGTTGGGACTCTATAAATGCACTCTTGAAAGACGTAAGGAGATTTCATGTCAACCAGAACAAATCTGTTTGTTAGGACATTAGATTGATCTGTTTTTTCTGGTTACGCTCTTAGTCTTTACTCCAATACTGTAGTCTAGCATATAAAACCTGTCTGCTTTAAAAGCGATTATAAACTTTGAGAAAACCATGAAAGACTTCAAAGTGACTGAAAATCAGGACCTTAACTTTTTCCTTCCAAGCCTACATTTGTCTCCGTAAGGAAAACATTGGCTTTTGTGACACAATTCTTTACTACATTAGATGTTTGTTTATTAAGTCTTTTAAGCAAAACATACACAACAAATTTGTCGAAGACAAATCCATGTTAAAAACTGGAAAAAAAGATGAGGGGAAAGACGTTGGAGCATTCACAGTACTAGGAGTGTATCTAAGTTTCATGTCTTTCGTTTGTTTTTTAAATTAATCCTTTATCTACTCCCAGAAAGCAAAGTTAGGAAGGTGACTCTGCAAATATTTTTGAATGGTTTAAAAGTAAATGTACACTATGTTTTCTCCTAATTTCTAACATACAGACACATTCAGCAACAACAAAAAAAAACCCAATAAAATAAGTAGCTTTCTTCATAGATTACATGGTTTTTCAGCCAGCTTTATGGTAGGCTGCATAAGGTGCCATACTATCAATACTTTCTTTAATGTATTTTGGGTTGCCCAAGGATAAAGCTACAAGAACATTTAGCTAAAGTTACAGATGTTTAAATTTTCAATTGAAGCAAGGAAAACTCAAACTCCAAGATTTTTAAAGTCTTACCACTTTGTGTTCTTCTTCTGCAACAACATGAACGTCAAATTGTTCAATATCTTTAAAATATATTAAAAAAAATCATTACAAACATGTATTTTTAAATGCTTTTTACAGCTAATTAAACAATATCACAACACATTATGGCCAGGAAAGCTCAACTCAGTGTAAGAAGAAACTTGTGATATCTAAACACAGGTGCCTACGCAGAGACCCAGATCCTGTTCCTTCCCTGAGCCGAGGCTGGCTCAGCCGTACCACCTCATGGAAACATCTCTTTGCCGACATCAGCACAGCACCGTCAGGAAGAGTGCTAACTGAAACATGCCAAACCAAGGCAAGGAGCACACTTAGAAAGAAATGCAGAGCTGCATGCCTGTGCCTGAGACTACACCCTAGCCCTCATTCACTTCCTAGCATGAATACCACCTCACAGTCCTTTCCCCACACAAAATTCCTAAAAGTTCTTGGTAGTTTGCTTGTGCAAAGGGTGCAAGATTCATTCATCAGATGTTATAAATGTTTCTAACACAGTTCACAGCACTATGTGAATGTATCAGGAGGTGAACTCTGCCCACCTAAGTCCAGGTACCTCAAGGTGGGTGCCTAGCTTAGCAGAGAAGATAGGCCTCTCCACAAAGATGGGGAAAAGCCATCTCACTCTATATCAAGACTGAAAGGCAAGAAGGATAAACAGCCATTTCCAAGTGTCCACCTCTATCCGTTCCCTCCCATTAGATTAGGTTGAATGTGCAAAGTTAGCTGAATCCAAGGAACTATTGTCCTGTTCTTATCCCACTTGTCACGTGTTAAATCACAATCCATCTCTTATAGTCAATTGATCTGTTCTGAATTTATATAGGCAGCTACAAAAGTCTATTTTAATTTTTTTAGAACTAAAGATAACTGATGAATGCATGAACTAAGCAAATAATTGTAGTCAAAGCTGGTCATTCTACTAACATTGAAGAAAATTAAAACTGTAGTTTTTGAAAGACATTCGGAATACCTAGAACAGCTCACACCCTTCTTTTTTTCTGGTTGGTTTTTTTTTTCCAATAGAGATCTACCAAAAATATAATCTATAACGATTATCTCAAAGTAAAAGAACGATAATGTACTTTCAAAATATTAACTCACATTTATCTTCTGAAACTAGCAAGAGGCGACTTCCTGTAGAAGTATTTCTGCCTTCAACTGGATAAAGAAACTATACAGAAAGTTTCACAAAAGTAAGTAAATAACCAAAGTAGTTTAGAACACTTACCTAAAGTATTTTTCTTTAGCTGGATATTTACATTTTTTTCAATTAAGACAGGACCACTAATGATGTTTAATTAATAAAAATAGCTATTATTACAGACTAATAGTCACCAATCGCTACAATTGCAAGCTTTGGGGGATTGAAGAAAAATTAAAAAAATAGCCTTCATGTCAGAGAAATATTCTACATCAAACATTTATGAAGTTTCTCTTTTTTTTATTCTATGAAGAAAAATGGGCACATTATCTCTGTAACAGTTGCAAGCCAACATGAGATATTTCTGCATTCAACCACTTTTTGCTCTCTAGCATAGTGGATTAAAAAGGTTTATATTTACATTAGTTGAATAATTTACCTGTACTCGAACACAGCTATCCACAGCCTTTAGGACTTTCACGTTATTAATGGGATGAATTTCAATTAGCAAGGTTAAATACTTGGATACTGCAAAAAGAACATGTTGTGAATAACATTCTTTTTCATACAAAACTTTTTTTTCTACGCAGAAATTACGTGAGGGGGGAAAAAGCAAAAGGGTACAATATTTCTGGCAGTATTAAAATGGTCCACTTGTAGTACCTGACTGCAATAGCCGACTTACTCTTTCTTCCTCTGTATATTGATGGAAGCTGACCGCTAAAGGGAAAAAAAAACCCAACACAATCACAGTGAGCATGCATATTTTATATTAATCTTATTAAACATTCTTGGATTGGAGAGCAATCATCACAGTATTTTTTTTTAACCAAAAGCATATCTGTTAAAGGAACCACCGAAGCTCTTCTAGATGCAGGAGGCATGTATAAATGCAGGAGGGGGAAGTGAACAAAGGGTCAGCGTGCCTTAGATTTTTGTTTTAATACAACAGCAATATCATTACAGCTGTGTCTTTATGTTGTCACCTACATTACTTGGTGATGGATCCACTGAAATACATAGTATGCTGTGGGCAACATATGGGTCAAAATAGATTTAAGTAATTCTAGACCCGGACATATCATCCTACTAAACTAAATCATCTTTACCATGATACAAGAAAATTTAATGGTAAAACACGTATTTACCCAATAACGTCCTTTCATTGTTGACTGAACAACTGATTATGCGTAGATCCCTCTCAAACATATAGAGGTGCTGTAGAGAAACACATTAATGCTAATAAATATTTTTAACTATATTAAAAACACCATCTAATTGCTCTTCCTTAGGAAAACCCTGCTGACCAGTACACCATTTTTTTTTCTAAAGCAAACAATTTCACAGCCAGAAGAACCATATTTCAAGCCTCAATTGTATCACTTCTCCTTTTTCTCATTTGTTTGTTTCTTACTGTTTCTTTTGAGCTCTATGTTGCCACTAAAGCAGCACAGCAGACCCTTATGTAAATATGAAATTTCACCCATTTCATACTGTTATGGGAACACCTGCGAAGGCCCGTTATCATGATTCCAGCCACTGAACTGCAGTACCTTCAGTTTTAGAATAATTTCTTACAAACGGTAGCACCAAACAAACTGAGGATGCACACATAACACAGAAAGCCCAAAACATTTACTTCTTAGCATACATGTTCAGCATGAAGAATGGAAAGGGCTTGAAGTGGTTGTTTAGAAATAAAGATTGCAGACATGACACTTTACTGCTCCAAAGTCATTCAGATGTTCCGTAATGTTCTGCATCTGAACACTACTGAGCATCATTCGAATACCTTCTCTGGTCTCTCTTCTGTTTCAAACACACGCATACTCCTTAAGGACAAAACATATTTGTTGCAAGGCATCAAACACTGCCTTCACCAGGGAGAAGTTTGGTATTGCTCTCACCTCATTTTGCTTAGTTTGAAGATCATACAATCCAATGTGAGTATTTCTCTGATTTCCCTATGGATGAAAACAAATTAGCACTGGCATTGTAAATATATACAAAGTTAAACATTGTTTTCATTTTTTTCCTACCTCCCTCTCTTCTTCCCCCAGCCCCTTGACACATATCCTCACACACTTCCCTGTCCTATAAACAGGCAGTTAATTATCTAATTCCAAGAAAGCCAGGCAAGAAAGAGAACAAAGATTTTTTTTTTTTTTTTCCTTTTAGAACTAACACATAGGACAAAGCTGAAATGCGGCCAATCCATAGCCCACAAGCCGTTGCATAAACCAAGTGCCTCTCTCTCACTTTGGTTCTAAACTGGTTTTCATTATAGGCAGTAGGGCCAGGAAGCGAGATGTCTGTACAAGAATGAAAGGGGATGCTACGACCCCTGCAAGATTCCAAACCTCACCAACTCAGTGGGTCACTGCTCCAAAAGGGAGCACAGAAACATCAAACATCACCAAACAAAACTTCCAGTGGTCTGGCTGCAGGTTGAAAAAAGTATTTCAGCTCTGCCTTAGGAAATGATTGTTTGAAGGCTAAATATATTTCACAAGTCCAGATGACACCATTAGCCTGCTGCCTTTGAAAGAAACATAATACACATCCTTTCTAGCTTATTGATAATAACATACAATGATTTTGTTAGTGGCACTTCTAATTCTATACAAATCAAAACTTTTCTTCTTGGTAATTTTTACCATGCTTTAAATTTTCAAAATATAAAAAAAATTAAAATAAATTCTGCTTGGCAGCATATATTGTATATCAAATCAAGCTGAAGTCCATTAATGTACTCCAGGTATAGGCACTAAATTGCTAAACTGCTGAAATTAAACCCAGCCACATAGGCTTGTACTTAAACAGTGAGCATCATAGTTTTTAACTACAGCTTGGAGGGACAGGGGAGAAATCTAGGATTATTTACAAAGTTCACATCTTGCTTTGTGAAGTTAAAACAAAAAGGTGAGTATTCTCTTCCTAAGGGGTCTATTTCTGAGTGTCTCATTATTGTCAACAGCAATGACAAGTCTTTGACTTCTGATTTAAACAAGGAAAACAAAATGTCTTTATATTAAGACAAAGGCTTCAGGCCTACGAATTTAAGGTTAAGCAAGTGCTTTCACAAATGACCATTCTTTCCAAGTGTGTCTGAAATGCTAACATCCTCCGTACTTAGCTACTGAAAAATATACTTTACAAGGCCGATAAGAGGGCTACATCAGTGCCCATGTGTGTGCCTAAGCTAACATGTTTGTTTTCATGTTTACTCTAAAGATTTTTGTATTGCCTTGCAAAATAGAAGTGCTGACACTAGGATTCACTTATGTTAAAAATATCTTCCTTTACACCAACTATCTATGTCACAAAAGACAGACTTTCAAAACCACAGTACAACTCAATACTCTAAAATAAGCTTGAAAATAAAGCTTATTCTCCATTTCAGGCAGAAAGCACTTGATTTTCTTCCACTTAGCAGACAAAGGTTGTTTTCTATTTGTATCTATTAGGAAACAAGCCAGGGCAGCTCAGTTTAGTTTACATCCTCGTTTGTGCACTATCCTCACAGACAATGTCACAGCTACAGTTTGTTGCTATAAAACCAACAGGAAAGGCTCACAGACATATAGACATGTCTTGCAAAAGTGATAGCTCATTAGTTATAAATAGTTTGCCATGAAGTGGGGAGAGAGAGCGAGAAAGAGATATTGAACTGCCCCAACAACTCAGTAAGAACTGTAGTTTGTTAGAAGCTGTAATTACATTGTGATTTCTCCAACCTAAGCTTAAGGAAACAGAAGGACTAGCTGCAGACACTAAAAGCAGTCTGTTTTCCCAGGTAAGCTTTCCAGTGTAATGATGTATATTAGTAGAATAGAATAGCAGTGCACAAAGAATACTCATATTTTAGAACAAGTTTGTAAAAATTTAAAAGTGTCAAACTGGGGCCTAAAACTACTTGTCATTTGCTAAGATGCATACACCAAGCCTCTTTTTTCTACTATGTAAATATGAACGGAGACTCCTCTTAAAAGGTTTTGCCTTAAACTCCAAAACCACAGAACTATACCCATACATTGTCAATGGACTGTTTCATAAAAAAGGAAACATTTGGATTGAATCGTTGTTAAGTCAGTAATAAAGTGTAAAGAGACAGACACAGACACACAATACTCCCAACACTTGCTGTTTTTTAGCATTCTACTCTTGAGAGAGAGGAAGAAAAAATTCAGTCCTGCTGGAAGGTATCACAGTCCCAAGGTGTGACTGCAGCTGACACAGACATAACTAGTTTAACAAAAGCATGGCCATCAGGAAAGGCACAGCGTTAGCAGCTCAGGACCCAGCCTGTTCAGGACACCGGGTAAGTACTATGCAGCTACAGCCTGGGCCACCACATGTGCTCCTACCAATACACAAGCCACCTACACTAACAGGAGCTTTGGGTCAGACATACCCACATGTTTTTATCATGCAGGCAGACAAGTGTGGGCGTATTGACTCCCGTTGACATCAACAGCACCTAAGCGGGTACCAGCACTTTCAGCTGATGAGCAGAATTTTTATTGGTCCAAGAAAGAAATGCGTACCACATACTATGAACAACTCTCTGGGAGAAGCATCACATTTTTAATGCAATACCACCTTAAGATACATTTGTTCTTTGTAAGAAAACTCCAGGAAGTATTGGAAAAAATAAAAAAGAAAACTCCAGTTTGCCCATTAGCAAGTCCAAAAAAAACACCTACAGTAGAAGCAAACAAAATATGTCAGCATCCTTCCCAATAGAGGAATAAATAGACGCTGGATCTTCAGCAGGCTGACTCACTCATGAGAAAAAGATCAGACTACTTTATCATGGTAAGAGAACAGGAAAAGAAACTGCAGCATATCCTTCAGGACAGCATTTGAGAGGTGAAAACTGCAGCACAGCTGTGCAGTTTGCTAGTTCCAGTTCTCAGGCTTTGTCATCCAGATATTCCTACCACACAGACTGCAGAGGTCACATTATTCCCAAAATTAGGAAAGAGAAATTACAGTGAACATTTTCAGTGACTTCCTATGCAGCCTTTACCTCCAGGTTTAGGGAACTAAGCCTAGGTGTTTAAATCATTGGCCTATTCAGTCAATGGAGTCTAGTGGGTATTTGTCCACCTCCTCCACCCCACACACTTCTTACCAAAGTACATGCTACAAGCGGCCACTTCTCTAAATTCTACCAACTGTTTTGACCAGATCCCTACTGACTACAACGGGAACTTACCCAGCACGCAGGCAAACACCCACATTTAGATGTGCGAACATTGTGCTACAACTCATCCCTTGTACCAGCTGCAAGAGCCTGAACATCATACAAGGCAGTCAGGCTCCGCTGTCAGAAGCCCAAAAAAGCTTAGTGTGAGATTCCATAGATGCTAGAAAGCAGCAACATCACACATACGCAGTACCAGGTCTCCTGTTGGGTGCTAGATGGGTTACTTTCATTAAGTCTTTCTAGAGTTTTAAGCAAGGAAAAAAAAAAAAAAAGACGACGACACATTCTTTAGTGTTGTTTTTATGGTTACTGTTGTCTTGTACAGACTCCCCTCCCTATGCTTGTACTAAAGGAAACATCCACCCACAGTTAAAGTGTATTATACCTTGATGAAGGCCTCACCTCTTCCCTTAACCCTGGGGAAGCTGGAGAGTTTTCGCATTGTTGAGCTGGAGGGGAATGAAAGGCAGCCCTATTCTACTGGAGTCTGCTATCTCCAGCCTGTAGTCCTCAAGAACCAAGATCCTCCGGAATCCAGCTGGGTTTACAGATTTCTCCGAGATGCACAAAAATGAAAAGCACCATAGCTTGTCTCATCAGGGGAAAACCTTCTCAAAACATTTAAAAATCTCTTTGAACTACAGGTGTTTCAATCTAAAAGCTATACATAACCATGGAGAGCAGAATCCTGTGTTAAAAAGGATACCTCTAGATACTTCAAGATATCAAATAAACAACGGTTACTTCAGACTACTTGCAATAGAGTGCTATAGATGAATCTTAAAGTAACAAAGAAGAAAGGCAGATGCAGAGTTAGTGTTAGATAAATGACATCATATTGGTAGAAGGAAACATATTTAACTAAAGCAGTGCACATGAATTTAATAGACCTCCCTGAGAAATTCTGAAGGTGAAAGAGTGTGCTGCTTACAAAGAGTTTATCTGTTAAAGAAATGACATTTCATTCAGGGTGACATTCTGGCCCCCAAAAAAATCAACAGCAAAAACCCTATGGATGTTATCAGGTCAGTACTTTACTCTCCATTTCATCATTCTTAACCTTTGCCTAAAGTGGAGACAGGTATTTTCCCATTGCCTAACCTCCCAAGCTGTCATCAGTCGAGTTTTCATGTTCTAACCCTCACTGCAAAAAAAGTTAAACTACAAGGACTCAATTAGGCATAGATACACATACAGTGTTATTCTCTGCTATATTTTTATTTAGTTCCGACACAGACTTACCTTCCAAGTATAAATAATTTTTCCATTTCTTTCAACATTTACAACGTAGAGCGCTGATGAATTCTTGGAAGTATCTGAAATAAGTATGAAAAGGCACAGGATTTTCATTTGAGCTGGTTCATCATACACTTTCAGCAAAGATACTAAACAAATTTTTACATATATATACTTATTTGTACATGCCAAAACTACTCCCTTCTGGAAAGTGAAAGAGAGTATTTCTTACACCTTGATTTAAATCTAATAAACTTCAGCACAAAATAGTTAAGAGGTTTCAAAACACACAGGAAAGAATTATTTATGTAAACTCCCAACTTTTCATAATTGTGATTCTAATGGCCACTACCTTTTGTGATGAAAATGGAATGTGCTTTTTTTCCACTATCTTCCATTCACAGAAAAAAAAAAAACAAAACAAACTTGCATTTATCCATTATACACAACACCAGGTTCAAACAGTTAAGTTGCAATCCTTAGAACACTACAGGGAGACAGAACTAGTCAGAGCAAAGTGTCACTTACTCCCACCTGCCCTTTCAGCATCCCAAATGAATGCCTGGAAATAAACTACATCTTCAGAAATTAGTTCTGCAACAACAACACACTCCCCCCAGATAAACCAAAACCGACAAGGTTAAACACCATATATATATGCAACATACCCACAGGTACAAGGGAATTTAGCAATGCAGGACAAAAGATATGATGTGGGGTGTGATTAGGGCTAAAAGGGAAACAGATGAGCAGGAAGCTAGGGTGGACACAGAGATGAGCACATCTGGACAAAGCAGCACAAAGTAAAAAGGAAAGGAAAACAGAAGCTTTCCTAATGCTGCTTTTCTGTTTTCTAATCACTGCAGCTACCAAAAAGGTGTTTATCTCAGATGGAACTTCCACTAAAAGGGGAAATTTTGCCTTAATTAGGTTGACAGCTGCATGATTGGTCCTAGTTTTAAGATAAAGGTAGCTTGTGGTTCAGTAAGCATCAACAATAAGAATTATCCACAACTCTCAGCAAGCCTTTAGTCAAGTTCAACACTATTTACCTTGCGGTTATCATGAAGCATTGACAGAAGGAAGACATGCAAAACTTAGTTTCACAAGCCTGGTATTATAAACTGGCTTGTACAGCTTTCAGTGGTAAGAAAATAATTTTTTTACAAGTATTATCAGAAGGAAATAAATTCTATATTTTGTTGTGGGAGGACAATGAAAATCCTTAGTGTAAATTTAACAATGCATCACTTTCTACTGGTTTCCAATCACTCAGAGTGCACTACGATACCACTACATTAGGGCTAGCCAGCGATGACTGAGAAAGTCTCAGGCAACCATACATTCTGCTCTTCTCTTAGTGGAAACTTCCCGGAACTTAACCACCACCTCAAAGTTTCAAGATGAGTACTATGGTCTCAATACTTCTCTCTCATACAATACTTCCTCAGAACATAATTTAGCTAAAGAAGGTCCACAAGAAATCTCCATGTCAATTAATTTCTCTATCACCTGACACAGAGATCTTAAAGGTGTTGGAAAAGTTCTATGTCAGAAGGAAGTTTCATACCACTGAACACTGTCAGTGGGAATATTTGCCAAAGAAGAAGTGGCAATCATCTCCGCCCTTGGAAAGTCCTGCAGTCAAATTCTGCACATAGAATTATAAATTCTTCCTCATCCCCACAGCTGAGACCAGCAGATGAAGGGCTGCAAAAGAACCAACCCAACCTGCCTGCCCAGCAAACACCTCCTATCAGCATACTCAGGAGAACACAGAGTTTGATTTCCTGAAGGCCATTATATGCAACTCACACAAAATTAAGTGGAATAAAGAAAACAAGACGGTTTTCTTCACTTGCCACTCCCCTCCCATCATCATAGCTGCTCCCAGCTCCCATGCAATTAGAAGTTCTCACAAGCTATCAAGGGCTTTCAAGTAGTCAGGAAAGAAAATAATAAATGTGAATAAGTATAGCATCTGACACCACTGACATAAAAGTACCTTGACTCCTAAAAATTACTTGCTTTCTGTGAATAGGTATTTCTTTGATGTTTAAGTGAATCTTTTCAAATTCCTACCTCCCACCTTCACATTCCTAATACAACAGCATTACATCAGGGGAAGAAGTCAATATACACAGACAAAAGTTGAAATGCAATACAGCAATGCTGGTATCTGATTAGATGCACCTTTCAACCTAGATTCTTCTGATTCTGAATTACCAGGGGCACGTACTGAACGAGGAGTCTGTATTACATTTTAGAAAGCTGAACAAGATTGTCCCTTTCCCAAACACAAGTCAGCGCCATTTTGAAATTGTTGTGGCATAAATGCATAGTTTAATTGACTCATTGAATTCATCACAGATTAACTGATAAATTCATAGTCTAATTGATTATGCAGTAAGAATTTCAGAATTTTACCTTGAACCCCTTCAGTACACCAGTAAATTATCTAGTATACATGAAATAATTTTTAACAGATTTTGCAACTGATGGCTTGGTAAATAATTTTTTTTTATGAAACTAAAAAGAACTGATACGTTCCGGTTTACCTCCAAACAAGTTCTTATGAAACTATTTGATAACAGCCCTTCAACATGGGAAGCAAGTTAAATATTTTAATGGAAAGTAACCAAAGGAGTTGAGGTTTCAAGTTCATCACACGGCGCATCAATGTCCATCTATTTCTACTGAAGTAATAATTATTACAGGGTTTTTTTTGACGAAGCAGAAAAGCAGAACTGAGCCATCTGCCCTGCAGATGAATGAGAACGAACACAAGCCAAAACCCACAGGGCCAAGAATACAGTGGGGTCATTCTTTTTTTTCCAACCACTACCCCAAGCGCTCGCTATCGCACACTGTTGTGGCAGCTAACACTTCATCTAATTTTAACTTCCAGCCATTTACCACGTACACAGAAGTGTTTGGGGTTGGGGGGGGGAGGTTGCCTCAGAATGGCGAGTAGCGTGGGAGAGGGAGGCATGCTAAGTCTTTTTGGGAAGAAAAAAAAATACTGCGTGAAGCAGCAGACAAGCAAACCAGCTGCGGAGCGCAGCAGACGTCCCCAAGTGCTTTCGGCATGTGAGAAGTTCCTTGAAGACACCGAACTTCCCCGCCTCAAGCACCCCGGCCACCGGCACCCGAGGGACGAGCGCCCCCGCCGACGCTCGGCCCGGGGGCGGGCGTCCATCGTTCCTCTGGAGCCCGGCCGAGGGGGACCCGGCGGCCTCTCCCTAGGGCTCTGCTCCGGATGGGGACACTCGGCCGCCATTACCCCCAAACCCCCCGCGGCCGGCGGCGGCGCGGCCTGACTAAAAGGCGCAGGCCCTGGGGGGTCTCGCCTCAGGCCCGACTCCTCCGCCCGCGGGAGAGGGCTGCGCACGGAGGCGGCCGGAGGGCGGCTCTCCTCAGCCCTCCCCGGCGAGCGGGCGGCCCCGCCGCAACGGAGCCCGCCGGCGCAGCTCCACCCGCCGCGGCGTTACCTAGAGCCGTGGCCCAACCCCGCGCCGCCAGCCAGGGCGCCACATCCCTCCGCAGGTCAAACTCGGCTACCAGGTGAAGCAGCATAGCGCCCTCCTCTCGCCCCAACCCCGCCGAGAGACGGAGAGCGAACGGCGGCCCAGCAGGCCCCCGCTCCGGCTACCGGAGCTCCTCGCCCCACCGCACCGGCTCCTGAGGGCCAGCCGCCGCCATGGGCCCACCCCCTCGGGCCGACTCGGCGTCTAATTGGGCGATACGGGTGTCACTCAGTCGGCGGCGGCGCGGAGTGGCTGGGCGCGCTCCCTCCTCCCTCCGTCCC
Organism: Dromas ardeola; assembly: GCA_013398915.1. Taxonomy (NCBI): domain Eukaryota; kingdom Metazoa; phylum Chordata; class Aves; order Charadriiformes; family Dromadidae; genus Dromas; species Dromas ardeola. The sequence continues at coordinate 245,514 of VYZM01004410.1, read as the reverse complement.
CCTCAGCCGCGGCGGGGCGGGGCGGGCTCGTCTCGGGCTCGTCTCGGGCTCGTCTCGGGCTCGTCTCGGGCTCGGCTCGGCTCGCTCGGCCGCCTGAGGGAGGACGGCGGGGCTGGTCGCCCGGCGGCCTACCGTGTCCTATCGGGGGCGGGGAGCCGCGGAGACGGCGCCCTGGAGCCCCGCTACGGGGGGCAGCCTGCGTGCAGGTGACCAGGGGGCTTCAGGTGGACTGGAAAGACGTCGTTTGCCCGCTGGAGCTGGCGCACAGGCTCCTGCCGAGGCATGCGGGGAAAAAGGGGTGATCCTCTTTGATCCTTTCTGAATCTTCACTCACTGACTGACTGAAACGGTTACCTGTGGGTGAGGTCTGTGTCAAGCTTTGGCCGTCCTGTGTCTGCTGATCAGAAGGCCCCAGTCATCTGTTACCTTCCTCACATCCCCCCGGGAAGCGTTAGGTGTTTTCCAGAATTTCAGCATCCCTGTTTTCTGAGATTTTTCTCTGAAATTGCAATTGACTTTATTTGGTGCAAGCTGCTTTGGCAGAGCTCAGGATGCCCCCGATGACTAGGCCTGGCCTGATCCTGCTTTTCATCTGTCTGCTAGCAAAGCAGGTAAAGCTTAGTGTAATCTTAGGGAGGTTTGTGGTTTGTTTGCTTGGGGTTTTTTTCGCTGTTGAAAATAATTGTTAAGCTGATAAGATGCTATTCCATGGCTATCTATAGCCTACCTGTAATTACCATTTCCTTTCTCACATGCTGGCTGATGTCAGCCCGCTAAAAGTGGCATAAAAGTGGACGGGCTGTAAGGGCACTCACCAAGCTAGATGTACGCCAAGTACAGAACAGCTCGAGCCTGTTCTAAGAGTTAATCCAGTACCAAGTTTTTTCCCCTCATTGCTAAGCTTTGGAGCTATATAAAGACCAGATGAGAATCAGGTATGTCTGCAAAGCGCGGATGAAAGGCAAGTTGATAATCGAAATGCAAAGCAGACATATGCTCTCTCTCAAACTCTCTATTGCCAACTTTTACAATTTTATCACAGGTTTCATAATCAGTATTCTTAAAGGTCCTTGGATCAAGTCGTTGTGCAAGAATTTCAGCATATATTTTCACTGTTGTGAAATAAAGCTTGGAAACACGACTGGAATATTTATTTCAGAGACAAAAGTAGAAAACAGACAAAAGGTCCCAAATGGATGCATTTTTCAAGACATGAGGTGGGGCTAATTCATGATTATGAGTATGTGGGAATGACACAACCAAAGAGGCAAGCAAAGGAGGGAAACGAAGCCAATGAAATGACTGATTCTGTAAGTATGTGCAAAAAGGGAAATTTTCACATGGAGAAAACCTCCTTTGCCCGGCGCTATAGAGTGCATTTAAGGTCAGGATGAGGCCAACTGTCAGAAGTTTTGCTTCTGCTGTAAAGCCAAACAAAAAGAAATGTGGAGATGGGTAGCAAAGAGTCTGCCTGTAAAAGCAGGCACTCCAAATGCAAAAGGAAAAGAAAGAAAATTAAATATAGCTACCTAGTTTGGTCCTGCATTTAAAAATACAAAACCAAAACAACTGTCACTGTTCTTTTGTTTCAAAATCAACCATATCACTTACAGTTCTTGAAAGAGAGCTTACATAACTGATGGGTGAATTATTCTCTAGTATTTACAGACTGAGGATCATATGACGATGCTGTTCCTCTAGAGTATCTTACACAATATGTGAAAGGCCTTTCTGGCAGTAGGAGCTGCAGGGAGTTAACCAGACGACTACTCACTCTGCCGTAGAACTTAAGCTGGTTAACACGATTAAAGGAAATTGGAAGTGTTCTTAGATGATGTGTGTTGGTGAGTAGCAACGCAGACAAGTGGGTGTGGAGGAGGTCCATTCACTCATGGCCTGTGCATAGGATCCATTCCACAATCCTTATTCGGGAAAGGACTGGAAGAGTTTGTACAAGTTGATGTAAGTGTTTGTAGAAGTAAAGACTTCATGGTTAGGTGTGCAGTAAGAAAAACCTTTCTTGTTGAGGAAATAGATAACAACAAAATTTCCCCTCAGACTGTGTTTTCACTGCAAAGGACTCTTCATTATTTTTGTATGCCAAATATGTTTGCATTATCTCATTGAAGTTTATAAATATGCTTTCTTGAGACTGCTGGCATGGAGTGGGACCTTGCCGCCGGTGCACCGTCCCTCTGAATTTAGTCCCTGAAACCAAGGCAAGAGACATTCTGTCAGAAGTTTCCCCATCTTTTCAGTGAGAAGATGGAAGTGGTAGCTGAACAGATGAAGAGATGTGAGGAACAGGAAGGGATGAAGCAATTCATGATGACTGTCGGGGCTTACGGATACAGAAACATGAGAAGAGCAACCACATAGAGCTGGGGAAGATGGTACCAGCAGGAGCTGAAGGAATTGATAGGAACAAGGTGCCAGAACAGAAGGGAATGAGGAAGAGGGAACTTGGAAAGCCAAGATAAAGGTTTATAACCTATGTAGAACTGAAGTCAGTCTTCCCAGAATTTAAGTCAGGATTCCTAAGTTTCTCAGTTGTCCAGCAAATTATTTGAAATCCACTATTTTCCAGTGGTTTATCCATATAAAAAGACAAGATATTACTTCTGCCAGTTTCTTTGGTTCATATGGTAAAGGTTTCCTTGTGACTTTTAGGGGTCCAACACTGCTGATGACCCTTGGGATATGATTCCATGGTGTAATTATCTGTGCTTTCTCAAAAAATCACACAAAGTTATATATAAAATGACACTAAAACCACTTCTGGTTTAGATAACAGTCTCATTTGTTGTATCTTCTTTCATTTGTAAAATGTAATCCATGCTATGAACAAAATAAAAGGGAAATCTTAGGGAAAACAGACTGTATACTACAAGATGAATGATATTCTGAAGAGAACTAATTAAGCTTATAACATAAACAATGCTTTTTTGGCAATTTCTTATTTTTGAGAGCTTAGTTTACAATCATGATATATGTTAGGTATACATATATCTGCATTCTGTTGCCAAAATACATATTTAAGAGAAAGCAGATGGTTTGCCTGCTTGTTTGTGTGTTTATGTAGTACAGAGGAAATGCTTCCACTCAAATAAATGAGGTTCACAGTAAATGAAGAAAGTGACACCGTTTCTGAATTGATTAACTTCAGCAGGCAAGCTTTTTAAATTATCTGAGGAAACATCATAAAATGCTGACAACTGATGTCAGCATTAACCTTAAAATGAATCTACATGTTCGAGTTAGTTACCCCATCTTTTAAGGAACACCAGACAATCGCAGATTTGGGGCTGTACAGTCCTACATTTAAGGAACACGCAAACGGTCTCACATAAGAATTTGCAATTCCAGGAAGAAAACTTAATCCAGTGCTGCTCCCTCTCCTCAAAGTACCACTATCTGTTTGCTACAGCCGCTGTCACCTGAAGAGCACCTAATGCTTTGAAGTGGGATGGGGTTTCTTCTTTCTTTTCCTGTGTTCTCATTGTTATCTGCAGGTTTTATTTTCTCGCCTCTACCATTAATATCTATTTCCTTCACAACTGTAAAAAATAATTCACAGGTTTAGAGCTTGTAATGTAAAACTCATTATTCCCAGAGCTGTCAGTCTGGTTATGCCCATTAGAGGCCATATCTACAGGCCCAGAGATCCAGGTTGAATTCCTAGAAGCACAACACATTCCTCAGAAACCACAAAGCTGACTCATTCAGAGTACTTCAGGTAATAACTCAGTACAGTGTATCATGCCACCTCAACTCTGATACATAAAATTTAACAGCTTGATGCAAAAGCCATAAGCATCTAAAAAAAAAACCAAAACGCTTACACTTTCTTCAGCAAGCTCTGAATTAAGACAGAGGGCCTGAGGTATTCTTGATAACATTTGCCAACTTTGCTAGATGGAGAAAGAAGCTCTTGGTTTAAAAAAAGCAAAACCAACAACAATTTCTTATCTCTGCCAAGTGAAATTAACGTTATAACCCATTTCTGACTTTTGCTTCCTTTTACTCAGTTTCCTTTTCTGATTATCACGCTCAGTTAGTTTGGGTTTCTAGAGCCAGGCTGAAGCTGTGTGGAGGCACAGGAGCTGATCCCGATGGAGCAACCTCTGGGGTAGTGATGTGAAACGAAAGCTCTTAGAAAAAAATGTCAGACTCAATTTTTCTCTATTTTTTCTTTTTTTTTTTTTTTTTTAATCTGGAATCTGTTCCCGCCTTAGTAATGGGAGGATCTCCCTCTATTTTTCAGCTGGAGTGGGTCTTGACCATAGTCAGACAAATCATCAGAAGGCAGTAGTGGCCCTACTGATCGCATTGTAACCAGCATCAGCATTTTTTAACACTAACAATTTTTGTACTAATTGCATATGTGCCTATCATCCCTTTTCAAACAGTTCATGTGGCAGGAATTACAAAATCATACCATGAAACAAGTGTGGGGCTGATGAGGCATTGCCCCCTCGTCCTGGCATTGACGGGTGTAACGTATACCTTTTAGCTCTCTCAACAGAATAAAGCTTCGTTCATGGAAAAAAAGCATACGGAGCCATAAATCATCGATGTGTTCTGCATCAGGAAATTATCCTTAAGACTTCTTATGAAGAATGAATATCTGAATATATTTAAACACATGACAGGCCGGCAAACAGCTCATGACTTCTTTGCTTACTGAGGGCAACCTCTTTTCCCACCATTCCAGCAACAGAGGGTTTATTGTCATCATGTCTAGACAGTTGTTTCCTTGAAGAATGTTTTCAGACAGTCAAACACTAAATATATAAATAAATTGTTTTCCTCAAAGAGGTGGTCAATATGTTTATTAAACCCTCTAGGAAACACAAATAAGATGCAATTAGAAATCAATATTTTGGTAGTAAAAATAAAGGCTGCAATTCAAGGGTGGTGGAGTAAAATACCTTTATTTCAGTGTATGAAAACAACATTTTTTTCAGTATCTTTAATCACAAAATATCAACATAAATCAGAGTAGTTTCACCGAAGTCAGTCAGCATCCGTTATAGATGCCAGTGCTTCATGGATGTGTTTTCCTATGCTTTGTTTAATAATTAATCATAGGAAATAGTCTTTTAACTACTGAGGAAAAAAATTCCATCTTGCTATTCATGCTCATATTGAACAACACCTCCTTCTTTTAAATAGCTTCACTGAAGCCAATAACATATTTCAAGTCAGCGAGGTTTCTGAAACAATTAAGGTATTCCTCAAAACGAGGGAGGGGAAGAGAACAGGACCTAACGAAGTCCCTGACTGTTGTCCAAGTGGCCTTTCTGTTTCCGCCCGTTCTCCCTCCGTGGCCCAGGCTCTGAGGCTCCTTTGTTCTTCCCACAGACTGACCCCTGCTAGGGCTGATGAAAGCTCCGTGAGCGCACACTGTCTCAACAGCTGTTGAAGGAGCTCTTTGCTCTGTGTTTATTCTTCCAGCTACAGCCTCATTAGGAGCCGTCAGTAGTGTTTAGAAGCTTGCCTTTTTTTTTCCCTTTGTGATCTTTCCGTTTTGACTTCATTTTGCATTGCAAGAGGACAGTGTTAATACTCTGCAAGAGTCTTGCAACTCTTTTGGAAACAGATATAATAATGCATTTATCAGCAGATTAGTTCCAATGTCTTTCACTTTTTAGATGTCTTTTCATTTTCATTGTCATTTTTATTGTAAAATAGAAAAGAGATATTTAGCACAAATGCATTCCTTCAAAATGTAAGGCTACAGCATGGTAGAGTGGAGACTACAGGCAGGGACAGCACAGGATGAACGCATCCATTGAATTTCCTCTCACTGAGCTTCAGCCGTTTTGGAAACCAGGTTCTAGTATGAGTTCTTTGACTAGGCTCCTTCTAGTTAATGAAGAAAGATAAGAACTCCAGAGGGCAATTGATACAACTTGGTTTTGGCACACACTGTATCGTGCATTTTGCCCAAGTCTGGATACTGGGTCTCCTGTCCCTTCCCATCGGCTGTCATACCTACTGGGAATGTGCAACTGGAAGCCTAGGGGAAAGTGGGATGCTCCCTTTCCATGTCTGCCTCCAATTAGATCACATACTATATAAAATGGAAGAGGGCCCTGAAGGTGTGGTTTGACGAGCAGCTGATCTAACAACTCATGATTGTTGAAGGGATGGTCCCAGACTTCCTTCCCTTCTTGTTTTTTTCTCCCTACCCTCATCCCCAGGTCATCCAGCCTCTTTGTTTGTCAGCTCTGCTGCACGTCTGACGCCTCTGTGATCCAACTCTACTTGCTAACCCACTGAAGTTTATTTACTTTTTTTTTTTGATGGTTTGATTTTCTGCCAGGTTAGGAAGGTGTCTCCGATCACAGAAGGCTTTTACAAGTGCCACAGCCATTGCAAAGGGAAGTGGCAGTAGCCTGCAGCTGCCAGCAGGGAGGGGAACAGAAGACACCTCCCTGTATTGGCAGCAGCGAAGTGTTAGACCCCCATGGCTCGTTCAGACCCTTTGCCAAACACTTTCCTCTGACTCTTAGGTTGAAAGAAACAGGCCCAGCATTCCTTCTGTCCGTTGCCCAGCCACCACTGGCATAGTTTCCAGACCAGAGAACTGATTCAACTCAAAAATAACCTTGAGGGGAGACAGGACAAGATGGGAAGGGCTGGTTTCAGAAATATCACCCATCAAGTTTACTGAACCCTTATGCCAACAAAAATGAAGATAGAATTGAATAGAATAGAATAGAATAGAATAGAATAGAATAGAATAGAATAGAATAGAATAGAAAGAATGGAATAGTTCCATTGGAAGGAGCCTACAATGATCATCTAAATATTCTACAGAACTGGGAACAAACCACTCACTCTGGACAAGAGGCCTTGGGGAAACTGCTGTTCCTGGTGTTGGTGCTCAGTTAGGCCAGTTTAAGTTTGTGCCAAACCACAGCCTTAGGATGGGGTTAACTGTCCGTGGAGGCACCCGCTTCTCTAACTTACAGTAAAAGGAGTCTAGGTATCAGCTCTTAGGTGACATAAGTCAGCCGAGGAAATCCCATTCTTAGTATCCTTGGCCTGGTTTCCTGATTCCATCAGAACCAATAGAGACCACTAGTTTTTAATACCTTATTTGTATGCTGTAACAACCATTCCTTTGATACAGTACAACACTTTAAATACATTCAAATTATTCTCTCAAAATCTGAATACATTTCCCTGGCACATCCTAAAAATATCTTTTATTTATTATATGTGTTGGTTCCAAACAAATGTCACATTAGTAAGCAGAGAGGGTTGGGTAGGTGTACGTCATTAGTCACGCAGTGGTTTCTTTTTCCAAAATACTTCTAGAATTCAATCTGACCTCTTTTAACAATGACTATTTATAGGATTCATAAGGGCCTTATCCTCCAACCCTGACTCAGCCAAAACTCACCACTGACCTTGACCTCCTGTAGTCTGTTCTTACAGCCTTACTCATGTGAGGAGCTTTTATTCGCTGACCTGACTTGGGGAGTGTATTCTCATGAGTATGATTTTGCAGGCATGGTTCCCAGCTCAGTGGGACTTGGTAAATGTCACAGAAACAAGTCCTAAGGATGCATGTATTATTTTTACAATGTTATAAATACAAAAACCGGGGCAAAATGTGCAGCTAAATTCTGCTTCCAGTACCACAACAATAAATTGAGTGTAATTACATTAGGTTTTTAGAGCTACAAATGAAAGCATTCAATTTTCCTTATTTTGGAAGAGAGTGCGTATATTTTTAGAATAAAGCAGTCACTAAGTTTCTGAATCATAACAATTATTACTAAATAAAGTAGTTGTTTTTTGTCAACAAGATATAGTTGTTTTTAAGTAGAATGCTGTTGCAGTATTAGGTGATTACACGAGCACAATATGACAATGGCGATTTTTTTCTGTGTTTTTTGGATCTTCTTCTGTAACATCTAAAATACTCTTGATCTATAACTACTGTCAATGTCCCTAATAATTTTCTATTTTTCATTCTGATACAGAGTGATACGTTTTTAAAAGCTAATATATTGTCATTAGTGGAGCTGGGTAACAAGATGCATTGTCTGTAACAAAAAAATACTCTAAACAATCTACTATCTTTCAGTTTGTTTGAATGACTCGTCCAATTATAAAGATTATAAATAGGTATACTTGATGTGTCTTCTTTCAAACATATGGAAAGATATCTCTATCATTTCCTTTCTTGTTTTCTCACTTGAAAGTGGAAGAGTCCAACTTTTTAGGTGCTTTTGTAAGTCCACGGTGCTTTTTTCGTTCACACCTGAACCACTTCTTTTTATTTCCCTCTATTTTATTGGGTGTGTGGTGAAAGCGTATTTATTATATACTTGGATCATCGGTATATTGTATGGTGGTCTTTTGTAGCTCCTGTGTTTTATTTGTTCTTTTGAATATAAGCGTGCAATGAACATATGTCTTCAGTTAGCTGTCTACTACGATGCCTAGGTCTTTTTCTTTAGTAGTTACAGTATAGGTGGAATCCACTATGTTTATCGGTAATTGAAGAAATTCCTTCCCATCAGCACTGTCACGCATTCATCAGCATTTGACTTTATCTGTCTGTGTCACCAGTTAGCCTCGTTTCACCAAACCGTGAAGCCGTTTGTATTCTTTCATAGTTCTAAGTGAACTTTCTAAAAAAAATTGGTAATCTGCAAATATCGCCAATGTACAACATACTTATTTTTTCAGATATTCTAAAGTATAGATAGATACCTCCCCAAAGCTAAGTGGTAACATTTCATTCTACAGTAGTTGCCTTCCCCTGTATACGTAGTGAGATGTACTCGATCATCGTGATAGTAATGCAACTTCTTCAAGATTTGCTTAGAACTCACGTAGAAGGTGCTTACAGGACACATAGAGTTTCGCATCCTTCTCCTCTTGTTTCTTTTTCTAGCTTCTTCACACCGTGAGTGTATTTGCCACAAGCCACTGTTAGAAATAAAAAGCCTTGGAGGCACATACATCTTTCCTTGCTTCTTAAGACCCCAAACAGCAGGGGCATAGGCAGAAAGGAGTTGCCCTTTATCAACCGTGTTGGAAGCTGGGGCTCAGCTTTTCTTCTCTCCCAAGATCAGGCCAAGGCCATGGTGGAAAGCAGACCATGTCTGCCCTAAGTATTCTCTTATTGTCATCAGAGGAGACAGTTCTGCTACTGGACCCCAGGACAATTCTTGTTTGCTAGGTCAATACTTAAAACCAGTATCTACAAGGGGACTTGCTTGCTTATTAGTTGTATGAAGGCTCCATATGGAGTAACACTACTTTTAGACCTGGGTTCAGGTCTTCCATCTGTTCCAGCTCCTTCATGTAGTCCTGGTGTTTAATGGCCATTGACCCTAATGTCCTACAAGCAGCAGTCTTCATGCCTGGTCATTTCTTCTTTTCTAAGGGCTCCGGCTTCCCTTCACTCCCTCCAAAACACAGCTGACATAGAAATCTGGGATAAGTTGCCTACAAGTACATACTGGCCAATGTCCTTTTCCATCTTCCTCTGTGCACCCCTCTCCTTTAACCCCAATCAGCAAATACAAGCATTGAAATCATTGTATCTGTCATGCTTACAGCTGTCTATCTACCCTGATGTTTAATGAAAAGCCTTCTTTTTTTCTTTCCTCTTCCTCTTTCTCTCATTCTGGGCCACTGATTCCTCATTCCACTACAAATGCCACCAGTCCCAAACAGAGGAATGCTGCCACTGGGCTTGGTTCTACCTCTTCCCGCAGCACTACTTAATCATTCTTGTCATGGCAGGAGTATAGAAATTTAAAGTGTATTTAAAATTGCATATGGATTGCATTATTTTACCTTCAGAAGTGGTCAGTTCCAAATGCTTCTGAGAAAGGTGCAAGAAGCCCTGTGGTTGTCAATTAAAGATATTCTGCGCCTGTCTTGGATGTTAGGTTTCACTCCAGTCTCTAATAGTCAGAGATTGATTTATGCCTCAAAGTCTAACATTTAATATTCCAGGGTATTCAGATTAATTAGAACTCTGCATATTCTTGAAATCCATAGGAATGTTTAATTCCTTTTTAACTTTTGGGATCAATGACCTTTTTTATCCACAGTCTAATTACAGGGTACATGAGAAGTAAGACAGAAGTAAGAAAGAGAATTATTTAAGAAACTGCTATCATTTAATTGCTTTGAATTAAATTCAAACTCCTGCTCTTCCCTGTAGCACTTTTTAGTCTTCTGTGCTCTTCCCTAAGTTAATCACAATTAATCTTTTAAATTTATCTTCAGAGAAAATGCATTGCATGCTATGGATCATTCTTATGTCCTTTCCTGAATGTCTTCTGAAGAGAGACTTTGAAAAACTTTCTTTAAAAAACAGAAATAAGGTATATGTACTTGTTTTTCCATTTTGTCACGACACTTAGATGATAAGGAGCATGGTTTTCCTTTACATGGGCTCCTGGTTAGGCCTTTTATAAGCCTGTCATTAGAGACTGTATCAACCACTTGACCTTGTGATAAAGACTCTCATCTTATAATTCTTAGAAATCTTTTGTCACATGCTACAGACTTATAATACTGTTAGATAATTAGATTATTTAAATGAGAACATTTATATGTTAGCTCATGAACTTTCTTATTCTTCAAGTGTGGTTGGATGTATCTTGCCTGGTTTTTATTTTAATTTTATCAGTCTATATTAACACCTATGTCATTTACTCTGTAATCCTTCTGCTGCTGTTGTATTTTTATTATGAGAAAAATATGATTCTAACTAATGCTCTCTGCTGGAAAAAAAAAGCTAAACAGGGGTGATTATTTGTTTTGCATAAAATTTCAGACTAACTGTGCCAATCAGATCAAAGTTCCATCTAACTAGCATCTTGCCTCTGAGAGTGGCCAGTAATAGATGCTAAGAGAAAGCATATATAAAAACATAAAAGATTATATTTTCTTCTGTTGTAACTCTTCCAGATTATAAAAAACAGGGATCAAGACAATCTGGAACCTATTAATTATTTTGGCATACAAAAAAAATCCTGTGACAATTACTGCAATGGATTAATAAATGTGAAAGAGTACATATGTCTGTTTAATTCTGCTGCCTGACAATTCTATGTGATGTACTCTAGTTTTTATATTAAGAAAATAGTGCATAATCATTCTCTAATCAAGATTTTATATAAATTTATCATGTTTTCCTTCCATATCATGTTTATTCCAAGGTGAGAAGTCTATTTAATGTTTCTTCATGTAAAATCTATCCCCTACTTCTTATCATCATTATTAGACTTCTTTGTGTTTTTCTGTGACTGCATATTATATCTGAAATGGGATACAGAGGCTTCATTCTTTGTAATTGTTGTTTTTATTTTCTTGGGAGTCTCATGGATCCATAATTTGTATCTTTAATATTGTAATAAAGTTCCCCGTAATTTGTCTTACGTCAATGCCTATTTGCTTGTCAAATTCTCACCTAGGTCTTCTAATTTCCATTTTATACTTTACTTTCCATAAGTATCTTTTATGAAGGCATGTAAATGAGTGGTTTGCTTTTCACAGGCACAAAAGCCATCTAATGCTAATTATCAATTGTAGTTCACACATTGCTTTTTTGTTGCAGTCCCTGTGTACCTGTCGGGCTGGCTTTAGCCCTAGGGAAGGTAGCAGCTGTCTAGGATGGCAGACTAGTGGGGACAGCAAAACGACTGTAGAAACAGTCTGTACTTGGCACCATCCACACTGAAGGCTTCAGAATATCAAGATGAACTGAATTCCTCAGCCCCAATAGTAAGACACCATAGCATCATGTGAATGCCATGAGGCTCAACAAGGCCGAGTCCCGCATCTGGGCTGGGGCAATCCCCCGGTATCAATACGGGCTGGGGGATGAAGGGATTGAGAGCAGCCCTGCTGAGAGGGACTTGGGGGTACTGGTGGATGAATAGCTGAACATGAGCCGGCAATGTGCCCTCACAGTGCACAAAGCCAACCACATCCTGGGCTGCATCAAAAGAAGCGTAGCCAACAGGGCGAGGGAGGTGATTCTGCCCCTCTGTTCCGCTCTTGTGAGACCCCACCTGGAGTCCTGCATGCAGCTCTGGAGTCCTCAACACAAGGAGGACATGGACCTGTTGGAATGGGTCCAGAGGAGGGCCACAAAGATGATCAGAGGGCTGGAGCACCTCTCCTATGAAGACAGGCTGGGAGAGTTGGGGTTGTTCAGCCTGGAGAAGAGAAGGCTCCAGGGAGACCTTACTGCGGCCTTTCAGTACTTAAAGGGGGCTTATATCAAAGATGGAGAAAGATTTTTTGCTGAGGCCTGTGGTGACAGGAAAGGGCCAATGGTTTTAAATGGAAAGGGGGTAGATTTAGATTGGACATATGGAAGAAATGTTTTACAGTGGGGGCGGTGAGGCACTGGAATAAGTTGCCCAGAGAAGCTGTGGATGCCCCGTCATTGGAAGTGTTCAAGGCTGGATGGGGCATTGAACAACCCGATCTAGTGAAAGATGTGCCTGCCTATGGCAGGGGGGTTGGACTAGATGATCTTTAAAGGTCCCTTCCAACCCAGACCATGCTATGATTCTATGATCACTACTTGCCAAACCCATTTTCTTACCTGCTTCTTACCCAGCAGGAAGAGAGTGGCCACACAAAACAGCAGTGCCACGCAGCTGCAGTAGGGTTTACATATTCACGCATTCCTGGTGGGGTCTGTGGGCAGAGAAACGTGCAGGGTGGTGCTGGGCACACAAGCAGTGGGACCGTGGTTCCTGGTTATGGGAACAAGATGCTTGCCTAGTTTTCATGCTCTGAACTGTTTAAGAAGCTCAGATTGGATGCTCTGAACTGCTTTCTGGACTGAGAGCCTAAGGAGGTTAGCTAAGCAGTTGTATGTCCCATGTTGTGCAGAAAGAATGTTTCTACACAATTTTATTTGAAGTACTCCATGAATAATAGCCTTGAGTGGTATTCTCAGGCTGGAAAACATCATTTACATCAAAAATGTAAATATGGCTTTCAAAAAACAGTTTTAATTATTTAGGAGCTAAATGCACCAAAGAATGCCTTAATGCAAATCGTATGAATGTTGTGTGACTTCACTCTGAAGTGAGGTTACAGTTGTTTAGGTACCTTAAGCTCACATTACTATTTTAACTTATTTTATTTCTACTGTATCTAACCTCAACTCTGACTATTCTGGGCTTCAGAAAACATTTATTTTTGTTAATTACCATAATCTTACTCTTTATTCTATGCTTTAATTACTGGTGCATACTCTGTATCAATATTAGTCCCCTTTTCTCAAAATCTTTAAATAATATTTTTTGCTCTCAATGTAAAGGTCAGCTGCATAGGTCATTTTAAATATCAGTACATCTCAGATTGCCTGAACTAAAGCCAGTGAAGTCAGTGGAGAGTAATACAGCCTACTGCTGATCATTTCTGGAAAGGTTTGAAGTTGTTTAATGTATGGAAAGTTTGCAAAAGAGTAACCTTTCTTAAAACCTAGGTGGATTTATAACATTTGCTATTGTCTCCACCAAACAACCCGATGAAGTAATCATCAGGGTCACCGAGGAGGGCAGGCAGCATCCTGCAGAGCTACAGTTCCAGCTTGCTGATGGTCTCTGTTCATGTAACTACGAAGTGCATTGAGAAGCAGCGTACGGATGTACAACATGCAAATCTAACCAGTTGTTCGTACTTCTTGTAGTTCTCACAAGACTAAAAATCATTACTTAATCATGAGTAATGTATTTCAGCCTTTTATCCTGTGTCTTTTTGCCTAAAGATGGGATCCCCAAGACATCACCTTCCACAAACTGTGGAGAGCACAGAGCACTTATTTGTAAAGATTCTCTCAGTGCTTTTTTTCAGATGCATCAGTCTGTGGAGCCGCCCCTTCTCCAGCAGACCTAGCGGGCTCTCTGGCTGTGCACGCTTTACTTCTCGCTTTCAAACAATCGGTGTCAGTGGACTGCAAACACCGTAAGAGTAGCTCTGTGTCCACTAGCTTTCCGTTTGCTCAGGGCTGCAGCCCTACTGTAATGACTGCCTTCTTATCATCCTTTCGTTAAGAGTTGTCACGAGCTGAGGAAGCCGAGTGTTTTGAAACATGTTGTTGTTCCTGGAAGAGCAGTTTAGTGAGAGCAGACTGGTCCTTTCAGGTGAAATGCCGTTAATTCACTTTTAAGTCCGGGATGCACAAAATGTGGAGTAACTATGTGACTACTTCAGAGAGTGAAGTGAGAGTCCTCCCCGTGATTGATGGGGATGAGCGTGAGGTGGAAGGCTTCGCCTTCTCCAGTGGGGGCTACAAAGTTTCAACACTTAGCCAAAGGCTAATCAAAACATCCAAGTTCTTGAGAATTACCTAACAGAATAAACTTGTGAAACTATTTATCCAGAGCAGGAAGAAGGGGAAAATTATTCCTCCCCAGGTGCTTTGTAGCTATCAATCCTGTAATACAAAGCCACGCAAGCAAAATGTAAGAATAATGAACTCAACTAGCAAAACGATTGCAACCGCGAGCTGGGCTTGCTGATAAGTAAATGGGGCTTAGTAGCCTGTGAGGGTTAATTGTGTTCATAAAGGTGGGGGGAATGTCTGTTTTTTTCTTACAGGTTTGTTGGTATTGGAGTAGTACAGGCTATAAATGTTGCAGAAGCAGAAAAGCACAGGAATTAGTGCTGGGCTTGAAAGATAAAGCTGCAAATTTTAGCACAACTGTGCATGTATCATTTTTGCTTGAAATGGGGTATCTCTGAACAGTAAACAGTAGATACGTTAGGGTCTGTAAGTACCACAGTAAATACCTTCTATTTTTATTTGCCCAACAGAGAAGAGAATGTCATTTTAAATTAGCTGCATATTGGTCTCAGACTGTCCCCAGATGCTGGATTCATATTTCAGCTGCCAATACCCCACGAGTATATAGGTGAAGCTATTAGGAGTTACATATTACAGCATACTTTCTAAACACTGTAATCCAATCTTTGGTTAGGTTTCCACCTCTCCCAGCCCATCTAGAATACAGAATAAATGCAAAGAGAATTAGAGAAAGATATTAAAGTCTTGGAGATATAATTAATAAATATAAAAGCTGGGAAAAAATTCTGTGCCGCAAAAATAAATTAACATGATTAGCGTAGCATCTTTAAACTTTCTTCTTTGAATTGAAATAATTCCAGAATTAAAGTCACTTAAGGCTTGTCTTCAGGCCAGACAGACTGGAAAATGTTTCAATTTCAATAAACCACTGTTTGGTTTAGTCTAAAACTGGTGGGACATGAAAAACTTCAACAAAACCTCATTTAAATATAGTAATGCCCAATTTCGGTAATATAACATGTATAAACAAGATGTCCATCAGTTTAGTTGGCAATTTTGAAAGATTTCCACTAAATACTCTGCAATCCTCTGAAGAATTTGAGAACCACAAATACTACACACTTATTTTGTCTGCTATTTAGAGAATAAATGTAGCTTGCTTTCTACTGTTATTTTGTGCTGGTATTTTTTTTATTCCTGTTTCAGTGTGGTTAGTGCAGTTAAGCTTTTGCTCAGAGTCTTTTATTCTGTTGGCTACTGGTTGTACCTTTGACCTGAGCTGGGGATTTACTGGTGCAAAACAGGAACATAGTTTGGTTTTGGTTTGGACCAGAATTTGATGTAATGTTTGTAACATTTGCATTCCATTTGCATCTTTACAGATTACACTTACAGGCAAAGTATGGGTGCACATTTGAAAATCAACTATTAGCTTTCTAGGCACTAGCTAGACAAGTAATTTTGCTGGTGGGAATAAAAATCAGGATTTAAGGGAACATTAGTGAAATTTATCTGCTGCTTTTTTTTTAGTTTTGTTTCCTCTAATACTAATTAGAATGACTGTATATTTTCAAATGTGTCATTTCAGCTTTCAGTTTCTAATTTTGCAGTATTAGATGGCTGAGACTGTATTCAGGTCAGAGTTTGTTTTTTTTACAGACAACTGTCATTTGTACCAGGAAAAATACATGTGAAAACTCAACTCACAAATTTGCAAAAACTGAAGAAAGTGAAAGTCAGGTTTATACACATTAAAGGAGTTAAACCAGTAAAGAATCTGATTCAGAGGCCGAGCTCTGGCTACTCAAAAGGATTTGCCCTCTCTAAAGGGGTGATTCAGACAACATGACTGCAATAAGGCATCAGTTTTCAGTTTGGTTCATTTGAACTATTTCTTTACCAGAAGTGCAGGCAGTTAGCCATAAAAGTGGCCAAACCAGGAATGTATTGTTCTAATGTTTATGCAGTCAAAAAAACCCAAGCAGAAACCCTTCAGCCATTCTATCCCACTTTGTCAACTCTTTGAAAGTCTTGCAAAGACAGGGTGATATGAAATATGTTTCGTTTACAATAAAATGTTCCCAGAGAAAATTCTGAGGGCATAAGCCACATCTCTGAACATTGCAATGACTCAAGTGACCTCTTGTTCTGACAACTGCAATTTTAAGCCTCTACTACTCTGATCTGTAATCAAGATAGGGAAAAAGAAACAGAGACGTGGGCAACACAGACAGGACTGGGTTGCGTCAGAATATGGTATTTGTCTTCTTGGCCGACCCAATATAAAACATAACTTTGAGATAAAGAGTAGTAAGAAAACTGTAAGGACATTTCCTTTCTCTTAAATCTGTTCAGTTGTACAATTGTTTCAAGTTGGTCATTTACTTTGAGGATTGTTTGCACTGCACCAGTCTAAGGGCAGTCCTGCCCCTCTGGAATCGTGGTATGAAAAGCTGGATGGGATTTCAAGGGATCAGTGGTCCGTTCCCCTCAGCTGAGCTGGTCGGCTGTATCCTAGACCATCTTCAATGGAAGTATGCTTAACTGTTCTTAAAACTTCCAGTTTCCTAAAGCCTTCCTAGTCTTCCGAGTGGCCTTCCGAGAGAACTTATTTTGGTGTTTAGCAGTCCTTTAGGTTGGAAAGCATTTTCCTAAAGTCTATGCTAAATCTCCCATGCTATAAATTAAGCCAGTTATTTCTTGGTTTTCCTGTTGTGGCCATGAACAAGAATTAACCATCTGTTCTTCATTTAAGGAGAGATTGTTTCATTTTTAAAAATCTACATTTATTTAAATATATTGTTAATATGATAAAATGAAATAATGCTGGCAGGATGAGGATTTGCTGTATTGCACCTAGTTAGCGGTCTGTAGGCTCACTCTCCTTTCTCTGTGCCAGCCTGCAAGGGTTCCTTTGCAATAAGAGAAACCCTCCCTTGTAACATCTTGTCCTGCTCTGAATTTTTACACTTTTAGGGCAGATGTAGCAAGGACCTAGGGTGTCGGCAAGTACCTGTGTTCGGTGAATTTGTCTCAGGCATAAATTTTGTCCCACAAACATTGTAGCCCCTTAGACAAGCTTAACCTCCAAATGAGTAGATCCTGCCGTTGCTTAAAACTATGGAGTCCTGTAAGACCACAACAATGGCTTTGCAGACCAGGACACAATTTGATTTAATGTTTTAACCTTTTAAAATATTTGTAAACACTAAAAGCCAAATTATATTATGGTGTAAAGCTGGAGAAACTGAGTTCCGATGAGTTAATCCTGAGTAACACTGCTGCCCATAAAACCAAGTTTGACCTCAATGTGTATGACAGACAGGATTAATCAATTTAAAATGTTTTCAGTATTTCAGAAACATGAAATGTTTCTGTGTAAAAGGTAAATATTAATTTCTCTACATAATGTGGATTTGACAATGGAAAAAAGTATTTACCCCAGTGCCCAACATTTGGTCTCAGTGTAAGTTACAAACTGTAGCCCTGCAGAGTGGCTGTGGTCATCCTGCTCTTACTCCGGGCTGCGCAGAGGGAACTTAGTGCAAGCATAGTAAATGGGGACAATAAAAACCTTGGGATAGTGAAAGCTCCAGAGCAACTCAGCAGAACAAAACTAACTCCAAGAAATAACAGGTACGTTTCAGCAGGTCCCCTTATTTCTGTCCCCCTGCATGCTTTGAAACAGGATTATCACATACACAGACTGCACAGTGGATCTGTGTCATTTAAAGGGTCATTTATGGGACCTACCAACAAATTCAGACTGTCCAGAATTTCAGGAATTAACAAAATCAGATTTATTTTTTTTTACCTCATAGTTATGAAAAAATCTCCAGCATGAGCCATTTTGTCCAGGCCACAGAACCGATGCCACACTGTTTTACTAAATTTGCAGAGATACCAGGTATCTCCAAAAGGTGAATATTTCTGCCTTTCTTTAGGTCTTGTGACAATAACACCTTTATAATACTTCTGTACCAGTACCATCTAACTGGTTAAATGCTGGCCAGATTCTACCCTCAATCTTTGTACAAATCTTCCTCTGCTGTTAACTGAGAAGTGACTTAAGGCAGGTGTAAAGTGCAGACTTGGAAATTCTCCATTCCCTTAGCCTTTCTGCAGCTCCCAACATCCCTGCTAAGACCCAACATCATATTCCTGACTGTGAACTCATGATGATAGCTTCCCTAAAGGCATCCAGGCAACACAGTCTTATTCATTGATTTCATACAGTTTCATACAAACCTAGGTATTCTGTTAAAAATTCAGTGGGATTTTTCCAGAAAATTCAAAGTAAGTTGATATTTGCATGTGGGTTAGAAGAACAGAAGCCACACAAAAATAGAAATAACTCCACACCTTGCACTCAGCACTCCAATGGAAAACCCAAGCACTCAGTTTCCCAGTAAAACTTCTCAGTGCTAATTTTCCTGCAAACAAACTACTGCTTAGAGTGCTAATGTGTGTTTTGCTATGACTTGTGAGACGTTTAACTGTTTTATGATATTCTTTTGTAGGTGCAATAGCAATCTATTGCCTACGTAAGATTACATTTTCAAAATGCGTCTTTTTTAATGTATGTGCCGTTTTTCTGGCCATTTGAATTGCATATAAAAATTACTATAAAGTTTTGCATTGTGAATTGGCTTTTAATGTGCAAATTATAGTGCATGCATGAAAGTTTTGAGCCAAAACATTGGGAAAATAGCCATAAAATGCATTTTTTTTAAATGACCTGATAAGGAGTTATGTGGAATATGCAAAAATATGTAAGAAAGGGACAAAGGGTAGATAAAATGTCAACCTTGACATTTCTGTCACTGCTCATTTACACTCTTCACAAATGAAATAAAGTTCAATAAAATGCCAGATCAGCTTTTATTTTCCTTACTTAGAAGGAGCATTTGTAATAGTTAAGGTTAGACATTTACTATCTGGGGCAGAATTGGTCTTCTGTAATCCTAGCTTTAAGCTGTAACTTTCAATGAAAGTTTTCCAGAGTAAAGGCTTTGAGATTTGCTTCTCCCAAAACATGGCATAGAGCTCATGGAAGAATTCCTTCTGCTTGAAATGGGCTTTGCTTCTCAAAACAAAGAAGCAATGGGATGGGAGAGCTTTATTCTGTGCTCACTGCAGTCAGTAGGAAGTCTTCTACAGAAGAGCATCAACCTCAGAGGGAACGTTATAACCAGTAATAGGCGTTTTCTGGAGCAGATCCTTGATCACTAATTTTTCTTTGCATCAAACACACAGTCACCAAGCCCTCTAAATGCATCTTTGGAGTTGCAAAAAGACCCAAGTGGGCTTTGAATTCATTCCAAAGGGCATTCAAACCTACCTCTACAGGACTTAAACTTGCCTTTGGAGCTCTGCAAATGCATTGTATTAATTTTTTATTAAAGTTCTCTTGACTCCTTGTGCACACAGTGCAAAAGATGAAAAGATGTTTTCATAGTATAACTACAGACATCTGAATGATAATAAAATATTAATAATCTACTTGTTTAGTTTTGCAATTGATGGAGGCTAGGGAAATGAAGACTTCCAGGTGCTGTTCTGAAACAGAAAGGCCATATGAGGAGAAAGGCCACATGAAGAGAAAGGCCATACGAGTATATTGTTAGAAACTATACAAAATAATACAAAAAAAATAAACACCTTGTTCAGATTGATATGATGGACAAAAATCAACAAAACCTCTGTACGCAATGTGGTATTTCACAAAGTTATTAGAGATGTTAGACGTCAACGGGCAAGGGTCACCCAGTATTTATAGTATACTGATGTTTTCAAGTTTTTTAAAAGCTTAGGTTCCTCACCAAAGTCTTTGAAAGAAATGGAGGTATCGTATAATAAGAGAAAGTTCTCTTCAGGGTTCTTGGCTTCACAATGAAGGATGTTACAAGCAGTCTCTGAAAGTATCTGTACTGAGACAGATATTACTCAATAAACTAGCCATAAACAATCTTGGATAGACAGAGAACGTCACAGTCCAAAGTTTGAAAGGTGAAGATAGATTCAAGATAGTCAAGTCTAAAGATGACAGCTAAAAATTGCAAACATTGAGCAGCTAGAATAGCTTCTGTATGAAGAAAGACAAAATAGATTCGGACTAACCAGCTTACAATAGGAAATTTAAGGAAAGATTTGAGAGAGAACTCTAAAATTGTGAATGCAATGGAGGCTAGTCATAATTTTCTGCAATATGAGGAATTAGGAGGAATCAAATGAAATCCGATCAGGCAACAGATTTAAAATGAACAAAGGGATGTACTTTTTCACATAACATATAATTACACTGTGGAACTTGATACCACAGAATGTTTTGGACATGAAATATATAGTGTCAAGAAGAGGAGCGGCCTTATTCACAGACACTGTTGGTAACTGTTGGTAACTACAGCACAGGATAGTCAATATATAAACTCTAGTTAAGGATTTCCTTCAGCTGCTAAGTACCAGTGCCTCTCGCACTCTATGGGTGTGTCATCTCCTGCATCCATTCCCTTAGCATCCACTGTTGGCCACTTTAGAGACAGGTTACAGGGGGATGCGTGCCCAGATGGACGGTGATCTGACCTACCATGACAAAAAAATGTTGTAATACTTTCTTCATTGACATTTTGGAAAGAAACACAATTAAATAAATTTGCTGAGATTCACTCTTTGGCCTCTGTGTACACCAAATACCAGTACAAAAAAATAAGAGGCATAAAAATAGAAAAATTGTTAATGTTAGGGCTTTCAGTGAATATCACTGAGTGACCATTAACTGACCATTATAGCAGGAAACCATTACATATAGACTGCCCGCCTGTTGAATTTGAGGGGAGAGGGAAATGGGCAAGGATTTTAATGTATGTTGTTAGTAGTTACATGCACATTAGTATGGTACATTCAACAGTCCTATACTTTTTACACTCAATTCCTAATCCTTAGACTTTTATCCCATTTCAACTGACATTGTTGGAAAAACTCCTTTTCTGTTGAACTATTTCTCTTGGTGGCAAAATAGACCTGAAAATATTCTCTCCACCTGTCTTACAAATGGGTTTTTAAAAAATGTAGAAAGTAAGGTGTGCTGGCTTTTTAAAGCTTGGGTCATGAATCTTTCTTATTCAACTTTAGTAGAAATTAAAGCCTCAGTGAGTAGAAATCTACCTTTAGTAACCACCTACCATAATCCATTGTGAATTCTAAACTCAAAAGGTGACAAGAAAATAATAACTGAAAATGTATTATCATAAACATTTCTGAAAGGTAGGTTCTTCTGTGAAAAACAACTGAGATCGCTGGGAAGTCAAAATGAAGAAGTTTGCATTAGACAAGCATGTGATGAGCAACCAGCACAAAAATGGCAACAAAAGGAGTGAGAGGATTAAGTATTTGACATTCATAGTCCATAGTCTACATCCAACTAAACTATGAAGTAATAATATTAAAAAATAATTATCTGACCTTCAGAAAGCTATTTTTAAAACCTGGATTTTTGAGACAGATGCTTCACAGTTTTTCATGCAGAAGCTGAAAGTATTTTAAAATGTTAAAGCTTCTATGTGTGCTTTTTGTCAAGATGGAATATGGTATTTATGAGACTGATTTTGTTTCTGCCTTTGCAAATTATTGCTAATGACAGAATAAAAGTGCACATCAGAATCCCCTAATATTAATGTGCTTAAGCTTATTCAGTCTTCATTTTCTTGTGGCCACACCACACCACAAAGAATAGATTGAGAATTCAGCATCTACCGATAAACTCTCAATAAACAACTGCCAAAGGTGGTGCTGGCTCGACTCCAGCAGCGCTATCAGTAATGCCCTGTACCCTTTTTCCTGTGGTTGACCCAAATGGGTGTTCATGCTGGCTACCTCCATTCCTCCTCCCAGAGTACGTGGAACAAGAAGCCTAAGCAGGGCTTATCTCCGCCGGCAGAAATACTGTATAGGAGACAAGGCCACAAACATCTGCTTCTGCATTGTCCCCTGGTAGGCTGTTGGCTGCAAGAACCTCCCGTAGAAATTGGATTGTAGTTGCTGCTGGAGGTGTCTGCAATCAACATGTATTGTCATTTGGGGACATTTTTCAGCTTAAAATATGGCTCTTTGTAAAATACAAAATAGGCTGATCATTACTGATGAATTACATTTGCTTAAGCTTTTAGGAGATGAAGTGAGAAGGGTCTGGAATAAATCTCTCTACCCATGTATAATGCTTCCTTTTAGAAAAGCCAAACAGTTGAATCAATGGAGGCTACAGATTTTTGGTGATTGACTGCTTCTGGTGAGCCGACTGCTGAAAGCAGAGTGTGAGCTGGAAAGCCTGATGATTCCTGAACACATGGAAAACAAGGCAAAATGCTACAGGTTTATAAGCTGCTTCATACGCAGCCCTTGGAGCAGCCTTGTGGCAGGAATGGAGCAGACGGAGAACACTGGTGCTGAGGCAGCAGAATTATGCTCAAGCAGAAAAAGAATTATTTCACGTTGTCACTAGATGTCAGAAGGTTTATCTGTGGTCACTCAGCAACAGCCAAAAGCACCAAGCTCCCCCCAGCAGAAAGTCACATTAGTAACAGTAAGAAAACTTTCCATATTTTGTTGTGAGACACATGAAAATCATAATGTGTCTACAAGAACTTTAAAGTGAGAGATAATGATAGGGACAGCACAGATAACAGTCTGGACAAGCTCTGGATAGGTGAACTGTATGAACAATTCCTAGAAAATATTCTTGAGGGAAGTTTGGTGTCGCCACTGCCAACTTTTCAGTGAGAAATCTTAAAAGATGGAAAAATATAGCTTGTAATTTAATGTAAGCCGGGGGGAGAATTTTGACAAACAGGTCTCACTCCATTCCAGGGTATGAGAAGATGTAAAAGATGTAAAATTGAGGAGAAAGCAGAGTACAATACACTTACCACAATCTACAAATGATCTGTCAGACATAGGCAGAACCAATGCTTTTAAAGAAACCAAAAAACTTTGGGATGGCTGGTAGAAAATTTCATCAGTTCTCACTGACATCTAAAATAAACAAGAGAACTGACTGTAGGAAGTGGACTAGTCCTACTAGAAAAGGAAATAGTTCTCCTGAGGAAAATGCATAGATTTGGGAAAACCCCCCAGAACTCATGCTAGTATTGTGTTGATTAAAAAAATGCAAAAATAAAAAAAAATCCAATACAAGGCAGAAACAGACACTATTTTTTCACTACATAGAGAATACTAAGAATAAACTTAAAATAAGCCTGTGCTAATTTATGAGGCAGCTAGCAGAGCCTGGAAGCATTTGGTAATGGAATTATTTGAAAACAGAGGTGACCAGGACCTTCTCAGAGCTGACTATTGCATTAGTTTTATTAAAGAAATTCAGCTAAGTAATTCGTTAGTCAGCAAGGAAATGAATCACAACAGGAGAGCATTAGCCAACATCTATGATAAAGTTGTTTCAGATAACAGAACACATTAAATATCTCAGGAATTTCAAATATTTGAAAGGTATGGAGGTTTCATAGACACGCTTGCAGCCTGTATTATTCAGAGGTCAATGGACTTTGAAAACTATGTTGAAACAGCAAAGCAAACACTAAGGCAAATGAAGATGATTAAGACCCTATCTTGGTTTACTTCCCTACAAAGCCACACCTCTGCATTCGAGGGCCTCAGTCACATGTGTAATACGGACCAGGAAGATCAGGTTGGCAAAAACGCAGACATTTGAGGGTGTTCTCATGAACTCAACCACTTCTCTTTATGAGAGTGCAGCTTGTGATGACAAAAATGACGAGGGTAAAGAAACAGTAACTGTCTAACAAACCTTTGGATCCTACCACCAAGCAGAGACAAAGGCAGCTCATTTGCAGACAATGAAAACAAGAACCACCAAATGATATAAAACCTGTCTTTCAAGTCAGAGAAGCCCCATTCACTCCAGATAAAAGAGGATATTCCAAGTAGGACTACCATCCTTCTGTTTTCTCATGAATACGCCTTCTTTCTCACTTAGAGATCTTGTCTGGCACAATATAGAGGAATTCTGTATTTATCTAAGATTTCGAGGTATGCAGCAGCCCTTTTCCTGGTAAATCTGACTGTTTTGCAATGACAACGAGCGTGGACAGTTGTGAGTTGAGGCTTGGCATAGTTTTGGAAACGCTGGTCATTTACAACCCATTGGAGATTGTGGCTCCATGTGTACAGTAGGTTTGATGTTTCCAAAAAAAGTGTGGCTGTGTGTGCATAGTATGGTGGCGTTGCCCAGAAATTCCAGGCTCATTCTGCAGGTCCAACACAGAAGATTTTCATTGTGCACAGTGACTCTACACTGACAGTGCATAACCCCAGTAAAAACCTGAATAATAGCAATAGAGGTAAGATCAGAGTTTCATCTAGTTCTGCACCTTGTCTCCAATAGTGTCTACCAAGTGAGCATCCCAAGAAGATTACAAGGACCTTCTAGACACCCTACCCAAAATAATTTTTTAGTATCTAGTGATCAGTTATTCTCAGGTTTCCTAAACTAGATGCTGTGATTTTGCATTGAACAGCCCTTGCTGTCTTTTTCTTCCATTAATTTATCAAATTCTTTTTTGAATTCAGGTACATTTTTAGCATCCACAATGTCCTGTCACAAGTTCTGCTGGCTAATTATGTGATGAGTGAAGACATAGCTCCTTTTGTTTGCCTGGAGGCTGGCATCTTCTGGTTTCATTTGAGATCTTCCAGATTTTGTATTGAAAGAAGCAGTTATTTCCTATTCCCCTTGTCCAGGCCACTCCTGATTTTATTGATCTTTAGAATATGTTTTAGTGCTTTTCACAACAAAAATCTTCATCTGTTTTATTGTTCTTCATCCTGCAACTGCTCCGCATCTTTAACCATACTTGCTGCACTTATCTTCATCTTTTACAGTACCTCTGTATCTGTCTTCAGATGGATACTAACTATAAACACTATGGAAGATGTGGACGTATCGTGTGTTTATACAACAGCAAAAGGGTATTCTATATTCTTGATTCTTGTTGTAGTGATTCCTAGCATTTTTTGCCTTCATTTTACATTCCTCTACCATGAATTTTTGTTGCCCAGCCATTACGTGGTAGGAGGTTCTTCTGTGAGTCTGCAATCAGCTGTACTCGATATCACTCTGACTAATTCGGTATCATCGGCAAATGTTTTCATCCCTTTTCAACACTGTTTTCTGATCACTTGTGATCTGCGTTGAGCAACGCAGACTTCAGCACAGAGACATGTGGGACTCCACGTGTGATCTCTTTCTACTGTGAAAGGCAACTATTAGTTCCTCTCCCTTCTTCCTATCTTCTGAACATTTCTTCATGTCTGATTAGCTTCCTGAAGTGCCTTGAGGGAGGCAACTCTTTGAGTGCCTTCTGGAAATCCAGGCAGATGGTATCAAACAGATCTGTGTTGCCAACAGGTTTTATTGACTCTGTCAGAGGACTTTGGTAGATTAGTGAAGCACAACTTCCCTTTACAAAAGCTGCGTTGACTCTTCTTCATTGTACCATATTTATCCTGATGTCTACTAATTCTACTGTTTATTATCATTTTTTTCTGGTTTAACCAGTACAGGTTGCTTGTTCACAGTATTGAAGATCTGCCCTGGAGTCCTGCTTAAAAACTGGTATCAGGATAATAAGCACTAAGTTTAGCAATGGCTCCCACGAGTTGTATTTTATGGGAGGTGTATTAAATGAATGCAGTTAGGCAGCTGGAGCTCTGCCCCTTTAAAGTGCGTGCAGGAGACAGCCCCAAGACACTGTGTCCATGCCATGGCATGGTTTTGAGCAGCGCCGCTGGGATCACCACCTTCGAGAAGCCTCTTTATAAAAATCCTGCTGAGTGTTTGCTCTCCTGTGTGGATCTCCAATTCTGTGAGCAATACAGAAGATAATCACTCAGGTTTCATTTAGAATGAAACAAGGCTGAAAAAAAAAAAGCTCAGGCAGCATCTAGATTTGAGCTTAACCACGGATCAGGCTTTTCAGGATTGGGGAATTTTGCTGAGCATATTAAAAGACTGTTTATTTGGTTCTACTAGTTTCCCAATACCGTGACTGTTGACTTCACTGGATTTGTATAATGGAAGGAAAGGCTAAAATGCAAAGCAGATTTAAACCATGAGTACAGCTAACTTCATGAGCATTCTGCCGTAGGAGTTGTGTGTGGACCTGAGAGTGGTTTGGTTTTCTCTATTTTTATATTTAGTATTCAAAGCATTCAGCCATGATATTACCGACTCATTGACTTTGCCAGATAGATTATGGAAAAAAGTAAATGGTTTATTATGTTACAGGCTCTTGGGTTCTTGCCTGTTTGGGAGAAAAATAATGTAATCCAAAGAGTTTGTAATGGATTCTGCAGGTATTTCCATTAAGACAGCCCGTATGTATATATAGCAGATTTAATCTATTAAATGTTTGTCAATTATGTATCTTATTCTGAAGACTTCCTGGCCATTTCTTCAGCAGCTATATCCCTCCAAACACACTGACACCATAGTCATTTGTAAATAAAATCAACAGTCCAGGCAGTGTGCCTATCACAGGGCATGTGCTTTAACTTCAAAAAAAAAATTAATAGAATATATTTTTCTCTTATTTTTTTGTACATTGCTTGTGACTATTGCTATTATAAATTAGAAGTTCTCAAGTGTGTCCTCCATCACGCACACTTTCAATTTGGCTTGATGCTGTCTGTAATTAAAGACACAACTTTAGCTTTGCTGCTCTGCCCACATGCTTATGCCATCTTTCTCTTTCTTCATATTAATAATTTCCATCCGGTTACATTCTTCCCTACATAGTGCTTTTAAAATGCTTAGTATATGCTATAATACCTAATGATGATTTATATATTGCTTATTTAGTGTGTGAAAAAACATCAATACAGCACGGAAAGCCATTCTCAATTTATAGACACAAAGTCCCCGGACAGTATAACCATCCAGATGGCAGTGAGTGTGAATTTTGCATTTTGATTCAGATGGTTAATATTGATGTGAAAACAACAACAAAAAAGCCTGTTGGCAGAAAATTGCCCCCTGACTGTGCATCTGGCAATGTAGCAGGTACATCATTTATTCCAAGTACAGAGAACACGTTGCACCTAGAAAACAACCAAGTATAATGGTTTCTTACTCTAATCAAATGGATTTTCTTTGGTGATGAATGGAAATCGAGGTGTTCCCTACTGCTGAAGGTATAAACCAGTAAGGAAAAAGCAGTGAGCTGTTTTAAAGTTAATAATAAGCCAGAAAACATAACATACAATCAATACTGCAACCAAGTTATGTTAATGATGAAGTCTTAGTACTTTAAAGAGTGCATGCTCAAAGATGATAGCCAAATGCATGTGCAAAATAGTTTTATGACTGATTTATTTGAGCAATTGCTACATTTTGTAAGTAAGAGCTAAATAAAAGGAGGAAAAGGATTAATTTTAAGAGCCTCGTTATTTTTCTTCAATGAGTGATGCTGAAATGTAACAGCTGCGTTGTATTCTACCCTCATTCTTTGTGCAAATTTCCTTTTATCATGACTGAATCATTTTTTTCTTCCTCTTTCTATTTTAGTTCATAAATTTATAGATTTTACCATCCACTTTAGTTTGCTATAAAACTAAGAAGCCCAAAGTCTGTACTATGAAAATGGAACAGTTTTAACTACTGAACATTGCATGAAAATATTTTTGATCCTCTGGATCCTTTTGTTGCATCAAATTTGATTCAACACGTGTCAATATAGGTGCCAGCAGACAGAAATCAGCTTTTTAAAAAGAATATTCCGTCATAATAGTCTGGCTAGAGAAGCCAAAACTGTATGCCAATTTTTTTTTAAATGATCACATATGTTAGCATCAGGCTTCAATGCTGGTATTTATTTCTTTACAAAATAAAAACAAAAACAAAAAAAAAAGGAAGTTAATCTAACCTTAATAAATGGTCGGGCAGTGTTTATCAATGACCAGTTACAGTAAGGAGATGGGGATTAGTTCAGGAATTGTTAGGTAAATATGAAACTGTGTAAAGCAAAGAGTGGGCTGTCCTTGCAAGATGATCTTCTGGGTCACTACTTCCAAGTGGAATTTCTTAGAATTCAGTTTTGGGCACAATATCATTCAATGGTTCTATTCATAACCCTCATTAATGACCAAAAATAAGAATATACTCATGAAATTTTTGATGGCAGAAAGCTCATGTACGTCAAGAAGGAAGAAAGGCAATCCTTGAAGACATGAGGACTAGGAACAGGGTAGAAGTTAGAGTGGAGTTCTAACTCCTGGGGGGCAGTTCCTCCACAGGCTGTTGTCACAGAGTCTGCATCTGTAATCATCTTGTTATCTTCTAGATGGTGTAAAAATCCTTCCCCTTCAGAGCTTGCACATGAATGAGAACATGCACCACCTCTACTGTATAGTGATTCCTCTTTCTCGTGGCAGCCACCTGAATTCTGCCCCTGCCATCTAGGATGTCCTTCGTGAGTCTCTAGGTCAGAACTGTGGCTCCTCAACCGAGACATTCGGCTCGTGGCCAGGTCTGTCTGGGCATTTCTCCTTCCACAGCCTCCAGGTTTCTAAGGAAGTTCTACACACAGGTGGAGAAAATATGGGGCAGCTGATTTATTTACTTATCCAGCATTTCCAGTGGGCCTGAGCTGCCAAGACTGAATCATATGGACTATTTTCTGGAGAAAGAGCCATCCTTGAATGCTGGGCCAGGTGACTGACTTCATTTCTAGGTCCTACGTCAATGTCACAAAGCCCGTGGCAATGCCACTCCCTTGATTAGCCATTAACGGAGTGTGCCATGAATGTCTATGGTTTATTGATATCTGCATTGTATTCCTAGTGCAATATATGGCTTATGGTGGGAATAATGATGGCTACTCAGTAGGGTACCTTTGGCCACTCCTTGCTGCTGACATGCTGCTCTGCTCTTGCTTACCACTAAGTAGCGAGACTCTAACCAATATCTTCCTCCTGTGTTTCTTTCTTTTCTGTCAGAATTGCATCTACTCATTGTGTCTTCTACCCTTCATCCCTCGCAGGCAGCCGCAGACGTTAGGAAAGTTTTTCAATAATCTGGAACTTGGCACATATCTAATCTTCCTTATCTAAGAAAGATTGATTCAGCTTAAAGAATTACTTCTATTCTTCAGCTATGGAGAAGGCCTGTTAGAAATTATTAGAGGTTTATGGCATAAGAGGAGAACAAAAGTGTAGCTTCTCTAATACAGTAAGACAAAGATGATTGCGATGAAGAGATATTTTGCACAGGAAAATATGTCCTTGAAAAACTGAGGTTGGAAATAAGAAAATAGCAGTGAGGTTCTGGAGCAGTTTTCTCATGTGGCCAGCAGAGACAAACAATGTGATTTATGTTGAGATGAAGCTTGACAGTGTTATTAATCAGATTATATCCAGGTTTATATGTGATGGCAGGAGTTTGGACTTTGTGATTTTTGCTGCTCCTTTCTACACAGAGTTCTTACTCTGTGTTCATCTGTTCCTAAAGTTAGGGGACAGTTGTGCCCACAGATTTCACCGATTTCAGCTACACATGAGGCTATTATGCCTTTTTTGCTCTGTCACTAATAGTTTGTCATGCTCCAAGCCCATAGTGTGGCATCTGGTGGATCTGGTGGAGATGGTGAAGTAACAAAGTCTAAATGACTTGTCACATTTTTTTCTCTGTGTTCATTAAGAACACGATATGCATCAAATCACAATATTTATAACAGTACTGCAAATAGATTTCTGCAAAAGAGAAACTTCACTAATGGTTTGTGTAAAATGTGTATTTCTCATGTCACCTAAATAATTCTGAAGAATTCATGGAATCATGGAATTTCAGAGCTGGAAGGGACCTCTAGAGATCATCTAGTCCAACTGCCCTGCTAAAGCAGGATTGCCTAGAGCACATTACTCAGGACTGCATCCAGACGGGTCTTCAAAGTCTCCAGAGAAGGGGACTCCACACCCTCCCTGGGCAGCCTGTTCCAGTGCTCTGTCACCCTCACCGTAAAGAAGTTTTTCGTCATATTTGATCAGAACTTCCCATGTTCCAGCTTGTGCCCGTTACCCCTTGTTCTGTTACTGGGAACCACTGAAAAGAGCCTGGCTCCATCCTCCTTAAACCCACCCTTTAGATACTTGTAAACATTAGTAAGGTCTCCCCTCAGCCTTGTCTTCTCCAGGCTAGAGTCCCAGCTCTCTCAGCGTTTCCTCCTTTTCTGAAAGACTTTCCGTCTGAGATAGACGTGGTCAGCAGTCAGAGAATGCTTAAGGAACTGAGGACTGCAGGGGATCTCCCAGGTGAACTCCACATGATGGTCTTAAAGGCAATAGCATTAGATCATTCTCTTGCAGAAAAAAACAGCTACTCCTCACTCTGCAAAGGCTGCTTGAGAACTCCTTATTCTTCTCTGAATAAGATGCCTAATATCTAGATTTCATAGGCTGTAGTTATTTACTTTTATGACAATGTTGTCTTTTAGCTTAAGTAGAACTTCTTTCCCCTGGATTTTTTTAATCACTCAGTATATTTATAAAGCGGTCATGACCTTTTCAGCCTTCATCTCCAAGTCCTCATTATTGTCCCGAAAGAAAGACTTTCCATTCTCCTGTTCACACTAGTAGCCCCTCTGGATGTGACTGCAATCTCATTACAGGCATATTGATAAAGCAACACTAAAACTCACTTTATTTGAGTTTTTCTATCAGGTCTTGAAAAATTCAAGTTGAAAAATGAGTTTACAGAGAGAATTGGCTTTCCTACCTCTATTCAACCTGTTTATTTTTAGCTGAGTATTACTGAATATGGAAGCAGTCCAGTTTACATCCTGGTTTGATTTCCTGTTTACATGAGCCAGTCTGGTGTCACCATCGTATTTCTGGACCCCTCTGGAAGCCTGTGTGCAGCCTTCCTTCCACCTCCGAGGAGAGCTGCCCTACACAATAGAACTATTGTTGTGCTCTCCGGTAACGAAATATGAATATTGTTGAACACAGTATAGGTTGGGCTTATGTCACTTAGTTAAATGTGCACAGATGTAACAGCAAACCTCTCACTGAAATGTGGGAGAAAATTCACATTAGAGAGTAAAGTCAAACCTTTGTTTGAAGTTAATATAAAAACAGACCTGGTCCCATATAGGGTGGCTCCCTATAGTACAGTTTTCACGGTCTTGAGGGGGAGGGATGTCTTTAGTTTTCTTCC
>VYZM01004410.1:174570-206949 GCA_013398915.1 Dromas ardeola | reverse complement strand
AGGGGGCGTCGGGGGAAGCATCGCTTCCCTGGGAGTAGTGACCTGCCATTGTGTAGCCCCGGAGCTCGGCCGGCTCCCCTGTGCCCCCCGCCACTTTTTGGGCTCGACGAGGGGTGTGTGTGTGAAGGGTGGTCGCCTGAATTTACCCTTCTTCCTGCCCCCACCCCCCGGGAAGGTTTGTCATCGCAGCCCCCTGTCCCGGCCCTGCTGTCCGCCCGAGGAGATGGTAGGTGATCGGCTGTTGCAAAATTAAACGGGAGGCTTCTCTCTTCCCCCCCCCCCCACGCTTCCCCGAGCAGATAAAGGGGACCGGGGGGGCCCGGGGCGGGGGGGGCGTTAGCGCTTCCTCTGCCTTACAGCCCCTTTTCTCATGGGGCTGCCATGTATAATGTCACCTGGGGATAATGGGGCTCTCCTTCCCTTCTTCCCCCCTTTATCTGTCCCTGTACCCGCCTGCCTGAGGTTTCTGTTCTTTCCGAGGCGATGTGTTAAATGCATTGAACAGTCCTTGGAGGAATATTCATCTTCCCTTCCCTACCATCTCCCTGCGCTCCCCATCCCCCATCGCAGCCCTGCCTGTATCCCTCGTCCTTTCTTCCTTCCAGATCGGTTCACCCTCAGCCTTTGGTTAACGTGTGTGCTCGGGGGAAGAATTTATTGGAGAATTAGCGCTTTTCCTGGTTTATTTTAGCTGTTTAATCGGGCTGTTAAAATGTTTGAGGAGATTTATCTTTTGAATAGGCGGTCTGAGCTGTGAACAATAATTTTGATTGGGCAGATGTCGCTGGCGCTTTTCAATATTGTTTAAATACTTCATGTCAAAATACAGTTTGACCCACAGAAGAGCTGAAGATGACGGGTTAGTGACCTCTGTATACGTGTGTCTTTGTAGCTTGTTTTATTATCCGGTGCTATTTGCGTTTAAAACCACATCGTTAGCCCTTTAAGCTGTCAAGTCTTTGCTAGTGGTCTGGGAACAAAAAAAAAAAAATCTCAATGTAAATGTCGCATCGGGGATTGTCTGAAATGTGGGGAGGAGGCCGCGGATGTTGCGCAAGGCAGAGGGGCGTTGGGAGTGCTGGCAGGTCCAGGGGTGGAAGAGGAAGTGGAGTGGACTTTGGGAAGTAAGGAGTTCATCCAGGGTGGGGTGGGAGCCCGTGGGAAATCGGCCACGCTCTTTGGGCAGGATTTTGCAAATACTGAAACTATGCTGCCGAAACATCTGAGCGTGTGGGAAAGGAAGAGAGAAAAATGTAAAATGAAGAATGGTGTTGGAGCGATGACACTTCTAAATCTGTTTCGCTGAATAGAGCATCTGTGCATGAGAATTTAAAGGTTAAATACTTCGACAGATCCGTTTCATTAAGTGGTAGTTTTAGTAATACAATTGCTATTAAACACAAATTGACATCTTGTCTTGTACTGATGAGTCCGTCTTGTTCACATAAACTACATGGATTTTACAGAAAGGGTGGCCTAGACTGGTGGAAAATGCAGGCCTTTTTTAATAGCCTTTATGTTAAATACTTTGTACAAGATCTCCTAATCTGCTTCTACCATTTCATATCTGATAAATAGCCTAATGTTTTAGCTTTGTTATAGTCAAATGGTATATGATAGTTTTGTTATCCTTTCTTGTAAGTAGTAGCACCTCTGTACGGAAAAATAGCTTTTGTTTCAATTTCTCTCTTTGACAGCATGTTGTTTCTGTAGTTTTCAATTGTATAGTCCAGTAAGCTTTCCCATCGCTTTCTTACAGCAGCAAGGAAAGAGAATGCTGATAAAAAAATGGGAAAAATAGGATTGTAGGAACTAATTGGCAAGGCATTTCAGGAGAAAGATGTAATACCTGATACAGTGCTAAATGCTTTGGAAACAATTGCATTCAAAATTTCTTTTGTCCTCTGAACACTTTCTATTTCAAACTTTCATATTTTATTTTTGCATAATAAATTATAGGAAACCCAGGAAACTAGGATGCTGATCTTCAGCCTTAATAGTCACATTAGTCTCATCTCCATGTACTAAAGCAGATATAGATTAGTATGGTGACAAGTATCATAATTACTGCTTTATTTATATTTTCACTATGAGCATGCTGGGGTACTTTGTTGGGTTTTTGGGTGTGTGTTTTGATGTGGTTTTTCTTTTTTTAAGAGCCATGCCTAGATGCTCTTTAAAATGATTGAAAAGGGAGGTGGAAAGAGAGGTGAAGGGGGTAAAAAACTTCAGTATTCTGTTTTCTTTAATATGTAGTAGAGATTTTGCAGGGGGTGGAGGGTGGAGGAAGTTGTATTTTCTCATTTAAGTGCAGGATGTACTGTTGCTGCTAAGCAGTGGCAAATTTGTGGAATAGGAATTGCTGTTACTCATCGCTTCATTTCCAAGTCAAAATGGAATCTAAAAATAGGAATGGAATAGTGGGTGAATGCAACTGAAAACAATTCTTTATTTTCACATCTTTATTGCCTTTGAATGCGTTGAGTAATAGGCTTACAGAATTATATTTAGGCCTGAGTGAATGAACTAGAAGTACTTGATAGACAGGTGCCAGGGAGTGCTGGAAGAGAGGGCAGAGATGACAGTTATGTGCAGGTAGACTGATTAGTCTGGCTGAATGTTATTGGAATTCCATAGTGTAGATGACTAAGACTGCTATTTAATAATGTTATTGACATGTCTGAAAACATGTTCCACTTGGAAGGTGGGAAGTTGATTCCCCACCCCTGGTTTACAAGATAAGTTGTATAATCTGGGCACCAATAGCAAGTTTGTTACTGGAAAGCAAATGCATTTAATTTTAATTAGCTGGCACTAGAAAGTAAGCAGGACTTATTAGTAGATCACCTCAGTACTATGGGTGTGCACAATTAGGTTTAAATGAAGCAGATAGTTTGAAAACAGTGTAGGCTTGTCTGTGTGTTTTGCCAATAAGCATGTATCTGTGCATATAGGGGCAAGTGGGCTTTTTCTTGAAATAATGTAGGTTAGGATTTTACTAGTATGCTTACAATACATCCAAGGGTGTACTTTTTCCTTGATTTCTGGTGATATTGCTATTTGGGCAAAAGGAAGTAAGTATAGATTGCTTCCTCTTGGTGTTTCATGTTGTATGAATACAACCAGCATGGTCTAGATTCTGATTTTCTATAATGAGCATGTGTCTTGCATCAAACAAGGCTCGGAAGTCAAAGCTCCATATGGAGGCAAAGAAGGCAGTTTTTCTAGATTTTAGAAAGACCTCAATAAATAATTTTTACAGATTTTTCATTTAATTTATCCACAACTAACATTTTTGTTTTCTTACGCAGTAATTTCCACAAAAGTGTTCTGACATTCTCATTTCTGTTGTCTGATGTACATTGCCATTGTTATAGGAGAACTGAAATATAAATGGTGTAAAGCTTTACCTGAAAGAATCAGAATTGTTATGTTTGAATTATTATGTGGTATATGGCAGTCTTGCTTAATGTTTTGGGTTATGTCTCTGGCTAATCTGTTGTGATGGAACAGAGGGAATGGCTGAAAGTCATTTTTGCTATGGTTGCTGTGTAGGGGACCCTCAGCTGTTGTCTGGAGGTAGTGATATCAAAATGATCCTGTCTTAGATAATCAGTCTAAATAATACTGATTTTTAACAACTTTGAAAGGGGTTGCTAGGTACCTACATGTGGTCTCAGTTCTTTTTATACCTTTCATTCAAGAGGACACTGGTAAGTAACTCAAACAACTGAACGTTGTGTATCTGTGTTGTTCTGAATCCATCTAAGCTGAAACTCTTAGGTTTGGAGATAGTAAAGAACTCGATGTGCTGTTTTCTAAAGTATGAAAGTGGGGTTGAATGGGTCATTGATTTGAAACAGGTAAAAAGGTAGTTTCTATGCTTTCAACCTCTCAATGGTTTTATTTTCAAAAATTTTTGTTTTTAAGTACTTCTACCTCATTGTTTTGTGAAAATCCTATTTAAAAAAGGGGAGGTGGAATGTGCTTGACTTCTAAGGATAAAAGCTAAGCTGATCATAAGCAGTGCTACACCAGATGTTATGAAACTTGCCTTCCCTATTGTATTTTTTTTCAGGAAAGTACATCTTTTCTACAACGCCTAAGACTACTAAAAATAAATTAGGAATCTAGACTATTCTAAATCACTGAACAAGACTACCAAGCTACATAGTGAAAGTCCATGTACTAATGGCAATCATGACATTGATTTCGTTCTAATTCCTGTGTGTTCTGAGATAGCATTAAAGATATCGCAAATACTGTATTCAACCATAGCCACAGCACTTGGGAAACACCCTTCTTAAAAGCTTGTCTGTGTATTAATGTGCATTTGTGTAAACCTTTCTGATTCAAATACTATTAATGCACCCCTTGAGTATCTGTGAAGATTTTTTTTTCAATTTGTAAGGCAAGCATATAATCTGCAAACTTAGTGAAGAAAGATAAGAGTATTATATCTCTCTGTTATTTTTTAAGTTTTAAAAACCCAGCTGTATAGATGTTTTTGGTAATCATATTTTCTAATATTTACTTAATGAATTCTCAACTTATGCTTTATCATATACATTATAAAACACACACTGTCTTTTCAAGAGAAATAATTTTTATCTATTAAGGTTAAACTAGGAAAAACGTTTTGGTAAAATCAACTAGGTGGTAAACTTTCTTGAAACTTCAGAAAAAGATTTAATTGTTGTAAATACGTGTTTGCATTAAATTCTTGTAAACTGGGGGCTTTTGAATGAACATCAGCAGTTGTGAGCACTTCTCATCCCTTAAGTGTGATAGAAAGACCGATTGCCTTGGAGAAAATAACCCGTAAGTGTGTTGTACAGCTGATCTGTTATAAGAAGCTCAGCTCTTAGAGATGTGTTACTAGGTCATAGACAGCTGTCACTTTAGATATGCTTTGAGCCTTTTTATAATTTCAGTGTAAAAATGTGTCTGTTACTACTCATCTTTCGTATTGTGCTTTAATTTGAGTGTTAATGCATTTTTTGAAGTTTTATATCCATTAACTGTATTTCAGCTAGATGCTGTTAATTTGGCTGGGGGGGGACACACACCAGCAGATCACTTCATTGTGAGCAGCGATCGTCATCCAGGCCATTCATAAAGCTTCATTTATATAGACTACATCTGGTTGGAGCAATATGACTAAATAGTAATTTCAGTAACCCTTAACTTCGGAGGCTTCTGAAATTTGGTGAAATAGTGTTCTTTAAATATTACAAAAAAAAAAAAAATACAACTTTCTGTGAATAACCATGTAGTTTAGATATTCAGCTTTTTTGTCCCCTTCTGAGGAAATGAGTGCTGTTCCTGTTGTGCCATTCTGAATTTTTATAGAGACAGTTGAATGCAACCACAAAGCTGCTATAGTGACTGTGGGGTATAAGAGCTTGCAAACTCTGCCTGAAATTGCAGTAGTTCTTTCGGGCAAATGAAACTAAAACAAGTCAGTTAGGGAATGCTCTGGGTTGTGTCAAATGGCTTGTGTGGTAGTAAGTTCTGTTTGCTCAGTTTCTACAGACAGCAGTGTCTAAGTCTGGTGTTCTGATGGAGTAAAGGGTTTTGTACTGATTATGCTGAATATTATGGAATTTTTCAGGAGGAGGAAATGGTAATCTTGACGTTGTACCTCATGGCATAACACATGCACTCCAAATAATTTAAATAGCGTGTCAAATACATACTTTGCTTTTATTCTGATCGCAATCCTACAGTGCCTTTTGCTGTATATAGTTATACATATATATAGATAGATACCTAAATACCTATATATATATATATGTATGTCTCAATGACCATAGTTCGTCAACCCTAGGCCCTCATCTATGGTTCTGTAGATCTATGTACATGCAGAGATACTTGCATATACATATGTATATATATCTCTGGATGTATGTCTATATACTACCCTGCATGTATGTGTGACTGATTGCTGTAGTATAAATTTCTTGTTTCGGAATGTACATAACTTACCTTAAAACTGCAGTAAGTTCAGGGTATTCTTCCTTGATGGTATTACAGCTAAATAGAAGTTACCAGCTCTGCAAGCAGGGAAAGGTTAATCTGAATATCTGCTCATCTAATGTGCATACATTTGTTAATAGTAAATGCAATAAAAGTCTGAGGCTTTTAAATTAATCTTAAAGCCATTGATTTGTAATAAATGGAAATTCTGTTTGGTTTTGTTCACTGTTACTATTTAAGATGTGTGGATTTCATGTTGTGTACTGCTGCAGTTGTACTATAATATGCTTAGTACTTAGGACATTTTGGCATAGAGAAAATAGTAATGCATTCGTTAGCATTGGGAAAAGGTAAAACTGTAGTAGTGCCTTGAGTACACATATGTAGAACTGAAATCAGAAGCTAGATGACATTTTATTTTTCTTGGTTTTGTAATAGGGCCTTCATTTAGGGAGAGGCATCAGTGTTAAAGGTCAGATACGGAACTGAGTAAAGCATAAGTTAATTGGGTAGAGCAGGAGCTCTTTGCGCCGTTAGGGAAGTGTGGTGTTTGCATCCTAGTATTTGCACCCTGGTGTTTTCCTTGGGCTGCTGTACTCCACAACTGCTACGGTTGTGCCAGTGCAGGCTCGGATAACTCAGCTGTGTGTGTTTGCCCTAAATGAAGCATGGATATGCATTTCTATTTCTGTTAACTAGCATGTGAATGTTGCAAAGAGATTAAGCTCTTTGTTTTCCTGCTTCATCTGGCAAAAAAAAAAAAAACAAACCAAACCAACTTGCCAATATAAACTTAAATAATGAATTATTTGAACAGTCAAAATGTATTCATGGAGGGAGAGCACCCTGGTATGGCTGTGGAGTTTTTGATGCAGAACCGGGAGCCCCAGAGAGCGGCTGTATTATTAGAGTGCTGTCTCGAGTCCCTCTGCATCTTCGAGAAACAAAACTGTGTTCAGAGTCGATACTGCTGAGACAGTACAAGCACAAAGGTAGTAGCTTTACTAAGGAAGCTGAGCGTGCAACAGCAAGGTAAGGAAAGAGTTGCAAGAGGAGAAGAGCATGGTGAAGTCTGCCAGACTTTAGGACCATTGTTCTGGGTTGGGAACCCTTGTTTTAAAGTGTCTTTGAATACTGATATCAGGATGTTTCAGTCCCTGGGAGGTTTCTGTCGGAAAGTTACAACTTGTATCTCTGAGGGCCCTGTTTCTGGCTATCCTTTTGCCTTTAGCTTTGGAATGAAAAAAAAGCATGCACAGCTAAAAAGATGAAGTAGAGAAATAAGTTTCCCAAAAGGTACCAGATAAATAGAGGTATAAATGGATGACCTAGTTTGGTTGACCTAATTTTTCCTCCTATCTATCCTCCTACAAATTGGTACTTTTAATTTCTTTAAAAGGTAATTTTATTGGTGGTAATCAATTTGTGGGAAGACTTAAAGGCAATATTGCTCTAATGGAAGTATCTTTTGAAAGAAAAGCCTAGAAGAATTGAATTATCAGCTGGAAAAAGTAGCAAGCTGATGTAGCCAGTTACTTCAATGGGGGAAAGTATCTAGCTATTATAAGAGGACTGAAGCTATGAATGATGTTGCCTTGTGGGCTAGTTGTGTCATTAGGAACAAAAGCAAACAAAGCTACTTGTTTAGTTCATTCAGATTTCTAGAAGGAAGCATCAGTAACTTTGAGGAAATCCTACCATGATGCTTCTGATGGTTAATTCTTTAAATTTATTTTACTTCTGAACTCCCTTAGTGCAGTAAAAAGAATTGAATTGCCTAGTGTTCTGAATGTGCCAAGGGCAACTACATTAGTAGGCTGAAAGTTGTAAGTGCATATGGATCGGTTGGCTTGTTCAATTTTTAATTTGCTATAATTTGCGGAAATCCTAACACAGTTGTTAAGTGTATCCATATAATTTAGGTTTCCTTCTCTTTGGAGGAAGAGCTATACTCTTATTTTTTTATATGTTGGAGAGCAGGCCTTGAGTCTTAAACAGTAATGAAATATATTAGTTTTAAGTGTATGATCTTAGTTACGAGTTTTGGTGTCTAAAGTCATGGGTTGGAAAGCATCACTCTCTAAGGGGAAGTTAACTTAGTTAAAACCATATTGCTTTAATGAACATATGCACTACTTTAATCTCTTTCATTTAGTTATAATACTGAACTTGTCATTTTTAAACAATCTTTTTTACATTAACTTCCTTCTTATGTAGTCGTGTAAATTGTAGCTGGTTTAGTTTGTTTATCTAAGGTCAGAGTGCAGTGGTGTCCTCTTGAACAGTTTTGCATCTTGCTGTGTTTGTCTGTCTTGCTGTCTTGTCATTCTTGCTGCCTCATGTGGGTGACATCTGCGTTTTGTTTTTCATCTGAAAACACACAGATGTTTTGTACTCTTTTGTGGTCACAGGAAGAATAGCTTCTACGTGGATCAGTGAGATTGAGAGCAGTTCTTTAGTTCTGGAGGGGTAGATGACCATCTTTCAGCTGTGCAGCTGGTCTACAGTGGGAACAAGGGGCCAAGACTTTTTCTTCTGGACAGCTAATAAAGGACAATCAATGGGATGCTGAGAGGATGCTGTACATGAGTGGCATTGTCTCATCTTCCTGCTTTTATTGAGGTCGGGCAGTTAGCACCTCTGCTATCATTGCTGTCTTTCATATCTGCTACAGGGCCAGTATCATGGATGAGAAATACACTTCTTGTGCCGAGCTGGATGTCTGCAGCTGTTTAGACAAGGTTCTAGTTTATGCAGGTGTTGACTGGACTTCAGCGGCCAGTAGGCATGATTCCCAGCTACTTGCCTCATTTGAGAGTTTCAGGGAGCTGTTGGTCCAGAACTTTCATATTGTTTTCCATAGTTTGATTATTTTTTTTTAATAGATGTTGTCTTTCATTTATGTTAGTATGGCGTTATTCCTCTGATAGTCCTTGGAGGACAGCTGTTTTTGAACGACTGGATTCCTAATTTAAAGGAATGCTATATGGGTTTCCTGTCTTTAAGTGTTCAAGGGACTTGCCAATGTAGGTTATGCATCATGTTGCAATGACTGATTGCTGTGAGAACTGCACAGCTCTTAAGA
Source organism: Dromas ardeola (assembly GCA_013398915.1). Classification (NCBI taxonomy): domain Eukaryota; kingdom Metazoa; phylum Chordata; class Aves; order Charadriiformes; family Dromadidae; genus Dromas; species Dromas ardeola. Next base: position 197,885 of record VYZM01004410.1, on the reverse strand, counting down.
AGCCTGAGTGGTGTTCCACTCTGTCCTAAATGTTTCACTTCTTATTTGACTTTCTAGAGCATAACCCTGTGGTGGAACAGTGTCTTTTTTTTTTCCTCAAGGCACTCAGTGTTCTGGTAGCATATATGGTGCTTGAGTATAGCTTCCTACTTAGACAGATTTTCTTCCTGGATTAGTTGTCTAGTATTTGCACTGTCTTACTGCACAAAGCTCAGAAATTAATTAACATAAAAAGCAGAACAAAGGAGAACAAGTGATAGGAATAGTGCACTGCACTTAGACTGTGGGTAGGTTGGGTTTGTAAATTGATGACTGGCTGCTCTGTAAGTGAGTAAAATTGATCATGGAGATGCCTCAGTGGTAAATGTATTATGCACTGCAAAAATGCAGGACATACCTTTTTTATTTTTATTGCTTTTCCACGTGTAGAAAATAAGTCTTAATTCTTCCTTTATTCACTACTTGAATCTTTGCCTTCCTGCCTAGGAAGCAGGATTACGACTGGAAGCTATGCTTTCATTATTAGTTATTCCCTCATGTATATTCTCATAATTTTAGCAAATAGGTAATTGTTAATTGAAATGAATACAGTTGTCCAGTAGGGACATTCACGGGAATCATTGAGCTTGAAATAAAGCTGGAAAATGAAACACTATTCTGGAGGGAAGGACATATGTAGGTTAGTTTAACTGCTTCAAAAACCTGAGAATTCCCACAGAAATGAATTAATTGTAAATTGCCTATAGGGCAGCACCCCTGTTGCACAAACTATTAAAGGAAGGAAATAATCTCTTGGATATTTTGAGTCTCCCTAGATAGCTCTAAGTATTTGACAGTTTCTTCTGAGATTTCCATTTTTAGTAGTATAGGTGGTTAAGCAAAGCTGTGTTGATTTTTATTATGACCAAACTAAAATGTAGAACTAATTTTAACTCATTTCCTGTGAGATTGCGTAAACATAACTGTGTGTAAGTGTTAATGGACATATAGGGAACTATATGTAAATGTTAATGGAGAAAGATCAGTATGATTTTAGGCAGGTAGAAGGATCTTGGAAAGTACTTCAGGCACTCACTGGAATTTATTTTAGTAAAGAAATGTGTTCTTTTATAGATACTTTATTCTTCTGTTATTTCTGCTTCATGAAGAGTAGGCTCAGAAGGGAGAAATGTATCTTACGTTGTTTCCTTTAACAGGTTTTTGCTATAAAACTGGAACAGAGGAGCTTTGCACTTAAAGCTTTGGACACGAGTCTGTTGTTCAAACAATATTCTGAACTAAGTTGTCATTAAGCTGGATATTTAGCCATCTAGTCACTCACAAATCAATCACAACCTTTTATATCTTCTTTATAAACAGAAGAACTATTTCCAAAGGCTATTCCATAGAACTGCTGTGGAAATTGCCCTCATATTCTGTAGTAACATTGCTCCAGTTGCTTCTTCAACTGTTGCCAGACATTTTCTTGATATCTTGATTAAGATGATGAAATTTGAGTTTTCGTTGCTTTTCTTTGTTTTTTATTACAGTGAAAATGCATCCTGCAAGTTGTTTAGGATGTCATTTTCCTGTTTTTCTTGTTCTGAAAAGAACAGGTAGATACTTGAATATATGAAGCTGTGGCAGAGAGAGGCCTAGTTGTATTTCTTACAAATTACAGAAATCTGTAGGCTGTTAATAAATGATTTAAATTGAGAGACCAATAACACTGGAAAAAAATGCGTGTATCTTAAAGTCAGCAAGCTGTTGCCGTAAATCCACATATAAACTGTGATTTCCTAAATTGAAATAATATTTACTGCTAAAATGCTAGCTAATCCCATAACTAATTCTAATACGGAATAGGCAGAATGAGAGCTTACATTTGATAATTTATATGTTATTAAACACTAGCATTTTTGGTGCAAAGCTATAGCAATGTCTTGTTGTGGCAATGCATTTTAAAAAGCATTAGCACTGTTTAAATTGGTGATTGTGTGAAAATGAACCCAGCATCCTGTTTGTACAGTCTTATAGCATACATAATAGGCTTCCCTTCCTGTATTCATAGAAAAAATATTCCGTGTCTGGTAAACTAAGGCAATATGATCATCCAGTGAAGAAAGCACGTGCATATAAAAACCTCAGTGATGATATTTTTAGCTCTTATGGATGAAGATATCTTCCAGACATAATAAGTGTACATGAGTCCAGGATGTGTTTAGAGGTGAGGAAAGTAGCAATGGAGTGAAAAGGGAATTCAGTGCAGGGATATAATTAAGTAGTGAACGGATTTATTTCTAGAGAGACAGTACCTTTGAACTAAACGTGACCATGATTTTAGTTTAGTTAGTTTTTAATGATTTTTTGTATAGCATATCAGGGAGTCACTGTAATAGGCTTTAGTAAATAAATGCAAAAATGAGTTCCTTCTATTCTTGCATTTAAGTGGCACGTTCTTTAGATTTTATGCGGTCATTGTATTACTTACCATTTTAAAACCTCCAGAACTTGATCCTGAAGTCTGGAGTTTCCTGAATCATGTACTGAGGGTGTAGGTTTTCACATTGTTCTTCGCAAACTATTCCAAGACAAGTGATAATAACAGAGCAGACAATATTTACTTATAAGATTTGTATGATTTTTTTTTTTCCCCCTTTCCCTGTTAAGAGATTGTTGCTAGTGTGGTATTGGAGTTTAGCATTGACTGGCAACAACTAAGAATGTCAAATGTTCTGTTTATAGGAATGTAGCTTACCAATTTTATATGCTTGAACTGAAGATTTGTTTGGATAGAGATCATCACAGCATTTTCTCCTTCCTGTGGTAGGTCAGCTTAACGAGTATATGATTGTCATATTGTGTGGAAAGTTAAGGATATAAATAAAACCTTTTAACTTATAAACTGGGCTTGAGAAAACCTCCAGAAGAAAGTTGGGGAACTTTGCTTGTGCAAGGTATATTATGAATTTTAAGAGTATCTCAAATGACGTGGAGGAAAGATTTTTGCAGAAGAAAAGATAAAAGAAATGCTTGCTTTGGCGGGCTTCCTTTAGCATTCGTACTGCTGCTGTCTTTTGATTTGTCTTTTGCTTGTTTGATTTAGCTTCTGGTCATTGTATAAACAAGATACCCTTTAGGAATTCTGCATTTATGTCAGCTAGTAGCTGAATCATCCCTGCAAAGTGTGTAGCTTTCCACTGGGCATAGTACTTCTGTCAGATCCTGTGCAAATTGCGACATGTCTGAAAGTTGGACGTTTTTGATTCTCTTTGGAAATGGTCTCTGTAAGAGTTGTTATGCAGACTGTTCCTTCTGTATTTTCATGTTATGGTTTGTTCATTTCACCAGGATTAATATTTCAGGATTTGTACTGGACCAGGTAATATTGCTTATGGATCCCTCTCCTCAAAAGAGGAACTGTAGTATTGAACGTCTCAGCGTGGTTGTTGCAGAGCGTCCTGGAGACCAAAGCCTAATTTGAGTATCTTGAAATAAAGGTCCTGACGGCTACAAGGGATGCAGTCAATATTCAGAGAGAATGGCAGTGCAGCTTACACTGGGGTCGTGATGCAATCTTCTTCTAATAAGTAGTGTGTACTTGAGTGTTCTCACGTAATGTACTATTCACCATAATGCATCCATAAGAAGCACTTGCATCCTGACAAGACAATGTGATACTTCACTGCTCCTGTGAATTAATTCACATTGGCTGTAGAGTATGTATTTCTGTATTTTGCATTTTAAAGCCAGGATTTAGCAATCCTGTATGTCTCATCCTATTACTTGTCATGCAGTTACTGTCTCTTCAGAACAAACGTGTATTCCTGTCTGGGCTTATTAGCATTAATAGCTGTTCTGGTTACCCAGTGGAATACTGATGCACAATGCTAGCAACTGGGAATGAGAAGAAGGTAGCCTTTAAGGGAAGGCACAATGCAAGGATTAAAGAGGGCATCGCTTTAGAAAAATGCTACTGCTCCTTAAAGTCAAACTGCAGCAGACATTGGGGTTGAGGTTGAATTTAACTGACGAGTTGAAAATAAATGAGATCTTTTAAAGCTATTGATCTTGTTTGGAATGCTGCCACTTCCATAAAGGGAAAATAAGATTGAGAAACTTGGTTTGTGTCTTACTTATAGTGTGCTTAAATAGTTCTCCTTTTAGTAAGTGTGGGGAGTTCTGATATGTGGAAAGGGTCATTGTTTTTCTCTGACCTAAGCTGTGTGCAATATCTAGCCTGTTTCCTAGCTAGAAATCCTACAATAGGCAGTCTTCCACATCTGCAGGAATTTAGAAGTTTTGTTTTTTTCTGACTAAAGACATATCTGCTTCCACACTGAAAAGCAAGTCACGTAGTTTTCATGGCTGTAAAGCAGTAGCACAACCTGTTCCTTTTAAGTTGTTCAGTGCAATGTAGCCTCACTTTCCCAGTTGTTCTTTTTTTTTCTTGTATAAAAAAGAAACTCACATTTTGCTTGTTTTTAGTATTTCCTGTCTTTCTTCGTAAAATTTTAGATTCCCTTTTTTTTTCTCTAGCCTTTCCCAAGAGTGGCTTTGATAGGTCTGAGGAAGTAACTTTGGTAATGCAACTTTCCGCATTTGCTGTGTTTCATCTACTTATTTTGTCATTCTGAAGAGCAGTGACTAGCGGTTTCACAAACTTAATTTCCATTATCTAAAAGTGTAATTAAGTGTCGACTCTCCAATTTTAGGTCTGGAAGTTCAATACTTAGTAAAATGCTATAAAGTGTAATTTTTTCTTGGTGGAGGTAAAAAACATCTTGATGGAGAAGGAAGCAGTGAAGAGTAAAAGTTAGGAGGAAGCTATTCAGGAGTTTCTTTGTGGAGATTACATTGAGTTTTAGTGAACTAAAACAGGAAGGTATTCGTAGTTTATTTGTGTGCAGGTTAGCAGCCTGTGGCTCTTCTGTGAGTAGTGTGTGTTGAGCAATACACTGAGTTGAAAGGGACAGTAAAAATGTGGAAGAAGTTCTGCTTGTGCCAGGAACTGTCACCAGTATTTTACAGTCAAGCAGGGCCTGACGGGGGTCTCTGCAGGCAGTGGGCTTTGTGATGCTAATCCACCCGCTGCCTTTCTTCTGATGTCTCCACAGCCCCAGTGTCTCACCGAGTCACCTTGTTCATTCTGTGTCTTTGCTGAAATGGTTTCCGGTTTTCCAGAATTAGAATGTAAATTTGACCACAACTGCAGTATTTTCTCTGATTTTTTTTTTTTTTTAAAGTATCTGTAGAAAAGAGGAATACTTCATTTAGTGTTGAGCAACTTTCCTGTTCCTAGATGGGCAAATGTGGTCTGCAGCCAGTGTCAGTCGCAAGTTGCTATAAAGATGGCGTTTGCTCTGATATGGGGAGGGAATGGCAATAAAGGAGATTAGTGGTTTACTGAATAAGATTAAAGAAACAGAATTGGAATAAAAGGAGTAAGAGGTGGAAAACTGTTAAACTCAATGCAAGTGTTAAGTGATTAATATGTAAAATCCCAATATATAAATAGTTGTTGTCATTTATGTTAACTGTTGCCCCCAGTACAGTAGAAACAGTCCAGCTAACCTTTGTCTGTAGGGGTGGGTATGAAACTGTCTGCGTGATAGTTCATTGGGCCAGAAGTTGAACAGTCTTGCATTGATGAAGAAACATGGCTCATATGAAACTTAAAAAAAAATCCTGAAGCTAAAGAAGTAGGAAATACCTCTATCCGTGTCTTAGTCATGTACATCGTCAAAACCTGTCCTTTCCTGTATTCTATTTGTTAGCTTCTGTAACATATGGTAGAAAGAAGCAGGTGAACAGCAGTTTATGCAGTTATGGTTATAGCTAGAAGGAAACTTTTAAAATCTGAAGTACACCGTAGAGTGATTACTTGCCTTTCCCTAAAAGATGGAAAGGCATAGGACCTACTTTTGCTGTTTTATCATATTTTTGCTGATTTCTTAAAATAAGAAATTTGTGATTTTCATCAATCCCACTAATCCATTAGTGTCTGTAAGTTACAGTGTTTTGATGGTATCTATTTAAGTACATAACTTAATAATTATTAAATCAGAATTAATAAACTACTAAGGAAGTACTGCTTTGTAAATGCTACTTGTATGCTAATGTGATGGGGTGGTTAGTTGAACACCGTAAATTAGTTGAATATTAGTAATTCTAATTGTGGTGTTTGGGACAAAGGAATACTATGAATGAGATTGTCTTACACTGTCTGGAAAGGATCTCAAAATGTTCTAAACGGTTTTAGTTTGGTTTTTTTTTAGTGGTGTTAAAATTAGAATCTGATACACATGGTACAATAGGTATATTCATAACTGGGGAGGGAGATGAGTAGATGAATCTACAGACCAGTTATGTCAGTGCTGAGTACACCTGTATTTCACCAACCAATAATGTCAGCATGGTGGATGAAGATACGGTGTAAATAAGGCTTACAGGAAATGTTGCCAGAGTTAGAATTTGGCCGGGATACTCCAATTATTGCCTTTGTTGCTGTTAGAGGAGCACTTTTCCACTAAAATTATCAGAACAATTACCTTGGAAAGAGATGGACCAGCAAGCACAGTATTCTGGCAGTGCATGTATGCACATGGGAAGAAAAAGTTGGAGTTATTTCCATGTTGAGGGCAGTCTCCTTGAGATTTCTATGGGTTCACAGCATAAGATAAAAAGGGCAAAACTGTCTGAGACTTGCTCAGGCAAATAGGATGAGGTAGAAGACAGACAGTCCCTTAAAAATAACTTGGGTATAAAACAATGATCAGTTAACGTGACCATAACTACAGTTGTGGCATCTGGGACAAAGCAATAAGGTGAATGAGATTACTTTTTTTTTATGCTGCCTGGAAAGGATGAAAAATGGTGCAATAGGCCTACCAGTATCTTAAGGGGGCCCACAAGAAAGCTGTTGAGGGACTTTTTAGGATGTCAGGTAATGGGTAGGACTAGAGGGAATGAATTAAAACTAGAGATGGGTCGTTTCAGAATGGACGTTAGGAAGAAGTTCTTCACCATGAGGGGGGTGAGACACTGGAACAGGTTGCCCAGAGAGGTGGTGGAAGCCCCATCCCTGGCAGTTTTTAAGGCCAGGCTGGATGGGGCTCTGAGCAACCTGTCCTAGTGGGAGGTGTCCCTGCCCATGGCAGGGGGGTTGGAACTAGATGATCTTTAAGGTCCCTTCCAACCCTGACAATTCTATGATTCTTTTCTTAACTGGGAAGAAAGATGAGTAGATAAATTTTAGGATCCTATGGTACTATATGGTTTCTTCAGAATATAAAAAATGAATGTGTCAAATCAAATGCACGCCTAGTCTAATACTTTATTCTGACTGGTGGATATTGAGAGAAAGAATGTAAGAAAAGAAACAGAGCCATCCTCCCAGTTTCTCTCCGTGGCAGATTCTGAGTAGAAGCTCCCAGACTGTGGTACGTGGTTGCAGCAGGTGGAGGATCACAGGATGGCAGGACCCATCACCGCTGTATTGAGAGCCAGGACAGCGGCAGGTACTACTACCTGCCATGTTTGAACAGGCCTGGTGCTGCTTGCAAATGTTCTACTTTTTTAGCTCTCTATAATTTCCTTTCATTCAACTTCCTCATTTTTTTTTTAAAGTTCCTATTTCTAAAGGAAAAAGTTGTGGTGAATTTTTTTTTAGCCTTTTCCTGTCTGGCAAGGCTACCAGATATAAGTATATAGTAACTATAAGTGGTTCTTCTGGGGCTGTGTCCTGTGCTTGCTCAAATCTGCTTCAAGGTGGTTTTTCTTGCTGGGGGATCGAGTGGGAGAGTTCTCTGGCAAATTTATCTGATATCTTTAAAAAGATCTGTACTTTGTACCCCATCCAAAATTCTTAATTTCTTATTTTTCAGCTTCATAACCTTCCCAGTCTCCTCCACAAGAACGAACAGGTTTCTTATGTGTGCTACGACTACTGTGATTGCTTCCTTGGTAGTGTAGATCTTATACAATCCTGGGTGCATTAATATATATTATAGAAACTTTGCTTGATTTTTCTCATCTTCTTGTTTGTCTGTCTGCTTTTGGAGTGTGTGATGCTGTTTCCCCTCTGGCATGTTCTTGCCCATCAGTCCTCCGAAATTTGTAGGGTGGCATTAGTTTCCCATTATGTGGTCCTGCTGTCAGGTTTAAGATTCCTTTTATACCAGTATTCTCTTTTTATACTCAAATTTAGACTCTCCTGAAGTGGTCAGGCAGTTGGACTGGATGATCATTGTAGGTCCCTTCCAACTGAAATATTCTATTCTAAATTTATAGTTTATCTTAATATCTGGATTTCGTGCAGGTGAATAGGAACACCTACCCATTTCTTCCTGCAGCAGGCACTTAATGTGCCTGAACTTTGACTTCTGTTCTGTCCTTAGGGTGTGGTGTTTTCCTGCCTATCACAGAGGGTTCCACACTGTGCTATAATTATTTATTCTATTGCTTCTGAGTCTAAGCCTCTTCAGAGCTGATTGAATTTTGGTAGAGCCCATTCTTGTGTCTAGTTTTTTGGGTTTTTTTGTCCAAAAATGTTGTTTTGTGTGTTGGTGTATTTTAGGAAATAAGAAACAGGAATACTTTTATCTTGTAGCCTTTTTATCACTCATTTTTAGTGTGCCTTAGTACCTGTTGACCGATGTGCTGTACTTTTAATCAGTGATGTTGCATGAAACAGCTCTTGGCCTTTAGCCTATTACCTTTCTGGCTAAACTTTGTGTTGAGGACTATGTTTATGTCCTGTGCCTGGTATCCACAACTGTTGCTGGCTGCTTCTCTTGTGGCCCAGCTGATGCCTAGGGAGGCTTTATAGGAACTTCCCTCCTGACCAGATAACCAAGGACTATCAGCTGCCTTCTTTTCGTTGAGATCCCAGAAGGTTTTCCTCTGCCCAAGAGGACACTGACATCTAGTGGATGGGTTCCACAGACACAGGGCAAGCAAACTGCTGCTTTAAGGCCATCTTTCTACTGGACTCTTAGCTAATTTTGCTTTTGTTTAGATCCTCAGGGTTGTTTGGAAGAAGAAGGGGTGGGGGGGAGCCTAGCCAGTTTTGTGTAACTTCTGAGGTTTAAGGATTAAGGGTAGTGCAGTCAGACTGGTTGGTTTTTGTTGGTGGTGTTTTGTTGATTTTTTTTTTTCTCAGTCAAGTTGCCTATATGTGAGCCACAGATGTTTGTAATAAAAAGACTGAAAATACTGCATTCCCCAGTTGTCCTCCCAGCCTGTGAAGAAGGTAAGTTACTAGCGTAGCACAGCAAGAAGAGGCAGATGTTCCAGCTTCTCACCTCTGAGACAGATAGTACCTCTAAGTTGCCTTCAGTTCTGGGCTTGTCCTTACAATGAAACTGGGAGCCTAATAACACGTGACAGTGTTGCTTTGCAGCTTGTCTCAGACATGTTAGTTTAACTGGGAACTGAGTAGCAAGAAATTTTAGCAAAAACAATTTTTCCAGGAATGTTCCTAAGCAGAGAACAGTGCTTACAAATCAAACTTTCTGAAAATGTTTGCCAAAACATTAGTATTGCTTTAAAGACAAAATTAGCCATTTCAGTTGAATTAATAAAATCCATATTTCTTTATCAAAGAAAATAACGCTACATAAAGCTTGATCATTTGATAGTTAAGCGTGGCATCTTTTGCTGTCAGTGACAGTTGATTAGACTGAGCAAATCGTTGTGCCTGTGAGAAATTAACACCATCACTGTGGATTATTGTTTGATCCCTGAGGATTTAAGTCATTCTGCACGAGTGTTTGTTTAATAATAATGTACTGGGTTTGGATTTGTTGGCCACTTAATAACTTTCTAAATGAGGTTAAAATAAAGAGACAGTTTCAAGGCACTTAAATTATGGCTTAAAATCAAAAGAAGCTTTTCAGGCCCCATTAGATCACAGTTAGAGAAAGTGTAGACTGACAGTGTTTAGAATGAGGGTGCTAGACTTAAATGTTTGGTGATGGCCTTTAAAAAGGAAAATATTGCTTCCTTGTCCAGAGAAGACATTGAATTTTTCGCTGAAAGATGCTAAGATTATTTTACTGTTTGCTAGCATTCTTTGGTTGCAGTGAAAGCTTCCTCAAGTAGAACCAGACTATCACAACCAAAACTATGAACGTAAAAATGAATTCATGTTTTATATGAAATACCAGAAAATAAAATGTAAAGGCTACTAACACTTTTTCTGTGCTAAAGGGCACTTATGCAATACAAGCCATCGATAAAGTAGAACATGAATCTTTCTGTCCTAAGAGGAAAATTTCAGTAATTTCAAGTTGAATCAGTTTTTTTTAATATCAGACCATGAAGAAAAGTAAGAACATACAATCTATGAAAAAAGAAAAATCATAGCCTCAGCTGACCTGTTATTTTAATTAAGAAGAAAAATAGCTTTTAGCTCTTATTGGCTGTTGAGAATTTATATTGTCTCAGCTCTAGAAATATCCCAGCATGCTGGACTTACTACTGAATACAGCCTGTTTATCAGTAAATATCCTGGGTCATTATTTCCTTGATGACTACCGTAAACACTTATGAGTTGTCACTTAGTTTATTTGTGATAATTGACATGTGTGTGTCCCTCATTGTTTGCTTCTTGTATACGTTATTTTGCATTTTTTAAGTGTAGTCTTACATCTTTTATTCTGAAAGTCTGTCTGCTTGCTTTATGCAATATTCCCATCTTCCCCTCTTACTGTTTTCTAGCTTTGTCATCAAATGTCTGTTAGTGTGCTCTGCTTTTCATGAGAAGTCGTGAAGGAAAATGCCTGACTGGCCTGGGCAGTTTTTTGAGAAACTCTGCTTGTGAAATTCTTCCAGTCAGATGATTTTTTTTTTCCCCAAATATTTTTCCTTCTAAAAACAGTCTAGAGAGACTCTTGTCTTGCCTGAATTCTTGTAAAAATTCACATACTCTTCTTTTGAATTGGCACCATATCAAATACTTATTTGAAGCTCAGATTAGAACTGCTTCCTTTCCCAAGAAAGGAAGTAGTCTTACTACTCTGTCACTTATTCCACATAGATGAGAATTATAGATAAGAATCTTGAGGCTGGATCTGAAGGTATTCCTGTGTGTTTCTGAAATACCTGGAAGTAAATCTATCATCCAGAATCTGTGGGTGTTGAATAAAGTTGTTTGTATTTCAGACAGAAAAGAAAACTTAATGAGGGTTCTCTATTGTTTACCAAACAAACTATCAACTTCTACATTCTGGGTTGTAAATATTCAGCTTTTTAAAGTGATGACAGTTGAGGGTTATTTTAAATTTATCAGCAGCTTGATTGACAAGGCACTTGCCTGAACCGGATTCATTTTACTGGTTGACTTGAGTACCTTTTTATTTGTTGAAATGTAGAAGGACTGCATTTAGCAAATTAGCTGTGTAACAAACATAGCCTGCAGGGTACAAACATCAATGAGGGGCTACTTTAGAATCCTTTGTGTGATTGAGTATATACTTCATTTGAGGTAGACATTTCTCTGCTCTTCAAAATAGAAGAATTTCAGAAGTAATTACATTATAAATGTAATAAAGGCATCCCACAAACTGTTTGGAAATTAATTTAAAGTTCAACTTGCAGCTTTGGTGGTAAGGCAATAAAATATATATATATGCTTTATTTTAGAAGTGTCAGGGATTTAGGTTCTAAATGCTGATTTTATAAGAGGGCATAGACAATACAGTTGTTACTTGATCCTTTAGTTTGATGCAAGGTTTTGCAAGTCTTCAGAATTAAAAATTTCCTCTAAAATGTTCATGATTTAAAAAGCTGAACTTCAAACCGTTTGATTAAAACAGTATTTTAATTTACTTAATAGTAACTTCACTGTAGTATTCCTGTCTCTGGGTGTTCTAATGAAATCATGATTCAGGGCTGCAGAAGTGGCAACTCTTTCTTTTGCTAGTCGCTTTTGGGTTTGCATGGCCTGAGAATACCTGTGATTAAAATTACTATGGAACTTTTAAGTGCTAGTGGTATGTCAAACAATATATTTGAAATGGTTCTATTGAAGAAAAATCACAGCCTTTTCCTTTTTTTCTGAAGCAGCCCATTGAACAAAATACGAGGAAAGTAAGAAACATTTTCTGTATGAGGGGTAGTACTATAAGGTCATAGAAGATACTGTGTTTATGCCTACGTTGCTTTTGTAGAAGAGAATTGCATATGATACAGCGTGTGTGTGGAAGGGTTGAGGATTTCTTTTTAAATTCAGCTGAAACAAACTAAATGATACAATTTATTTGTTCAGGCATTTAGTAGTGTTACTTTCAACTCTTGAGTGTTCAGCTATTAAAAGAAAAACTTTTTAATGGAGAGAAATAATCTAAAATCATGCTTTTGAATAACTTATTGTCTAGGTTTGTTGTTTCTGTACTGGCCATTGCTTTGGTTTTGTTTAAGTAGTTGCTCTACAGCTCTTTCTGCTGTAATTATGAGAATTTTGTTGGCCATTGCCTTCCCTATTCTATCTCTTTTTTTGAAAGCAGAATTAGCATAATTTGGTTGAAAGGTGTGTGCTTTTGAACTGATGGGAACACATTTGTTAGGCAAAGATTGACAGATACTACAAATATAAACAATTATGACACAAAATTCCTTTGCCTATCCATAAATATTGTGCTGGTTATTAGCTAGGTTTATTACAGTTGAAATCTTAGTACAAGTTTGTATCTTTGATGAGGCGGCAACTTTCTGGCTTTTAAAATGCTATTGAACTCTGTCATAAATGGCCTCTTTATAACTAGCACATTCCTTGGCTTCCAGACACAGCCTCAAAGAAGGAGTGAAAATAGTTGTAAGCATGTTTTCTCCAGTTAGCAGAAATCTATTTTCTATTTGATACCTTCTCTTTCCCTTTACTTTCCCTTTATATTCCCTGTGTATACGTTACTGCATGGAAGTACTGATTCAGTGCTTGTTGGAAGCTTTCTTTTTTGTGTTTATGTCTGGAAAGGTTTTAGATTGTGGGTTTTTTTTGGAGGGGGGATAGTTGTTAAAACTCTGTGGGTCTTCTACTTGCCAATTATGAACTAACTTAACTATGTTAGCAATATCCTAATCTCATCTGCTGAATACTGGGGGTTGCAAATTACTGAAAGTCTCTATAGATACTGTATTTCTATACAAGGTTCAAGCCTGCTGCTGGAGGGGAAAAAAAAAAGTTAGCCTTCTGGTGGAAGATAAAACTGGCGTATTTTTATTGGAATTGCTTGCATGTCCAACGTCAGCATATTTAATACTGAACTCATGTTAAACCCATAGCAGCTTAACTATGCTAAAGGGTGTCACGTACCTGAAAGGAACAGCGCCTTTGAGTTCTAGAGATGTTTCGGTAAGGTAATCTGGACACAAAACCAGATCTCAGTTGCAGTATTTCTTGACGGTACAAACAGCTATGCTTTTTATCCAGAGCCTTTGTTAGGCTCTAGCTTTTCAGCTTAAACTCATTCTCGGTGAAAGTCTTACAGGGCGGGATCTCAGTTTCAGGTAAATTCACAAGACATATCTGTTAAAAAGCCCTGATGCCTTTTTGAAAGGCAGGACATAACAGCTATAGCACACCTCTTTTGGGGGCATGCAGATTTATTAAAAGACTTTAAGACTATTCTCCTGTGCTTTTATTTATGGCAGCTTTGGTATTGGGCACCAGCAGGTAGGAAATTCTAGTTTACTTCTGTTGGAGTGAAAGCCCTGTGTTTCCTGTCTCAGTTGTGGTGGCTTTTTTTTTTTTTCACCTAGTATGAATTGGGCCAAAAACAAACACTGACCTCAAGGAAATGTGTTCCAAGGCGTGGGAAAAGAGGAAGAGTTTTGCCTCTTCTGAAGGAAGAGGGAAAAGAACTTGTTTTGCATTATTTTTTTTAGTGCTGAGCGGAAAAAAAAGCAAAATATATTCTCCATGGAACTTAATGCCTCATTCCACATACTATGAAGTCACGAGCAAGGAATGGTAAAGACTGAGGAGAAGAAGGTTTTGGTGGTAATAGATTATGAAATTTCACAGGGAGAATTGATGTGGTTAAACAAACAAAATATTTTTCTAAGGCAGAGGTTTAGCTGATACCTGTTTAGACTCTTATGCTGTGTGTTTGTATGAATTGCACCTGATCTGTATTGGCTATGCAGCTCTGCCTTTGAATGCTTGTCACAGGATGCTTTTGACTGTTGAAGGATGTTAGGTATGTTAAGGCATGGGCACTGAAACCAAAGAGCCGTAGAGTTATAGCCAACGGTGACTGGCCCAGATCCTCTCATCTGACCCTGAAGAAAGCATTGCTTATGTTCTTCTTAGCTGCCTGATTGAGCTGGAAAAAAACCCTCTTGTCTTTGGGGTGCTCTTTGTGGAAAAAGTGTCAGCTTGCCTTTAGATGATTTCTTCTAGGCTTCCATGGTCTGGTCCTGGGGATGCTGTTACTTTGTTAATCCGTTCTTATTAGGTCATGGCTGTTGGGTTTTGACTTCCCTGAGAAAGTTTAAATCTGGTGTAAGGGAGGTAGGACAAGTGTCTACTTTTGTCTCTATTTCAGGTGAGGGGCACACTCTGTAAAAGTGTTCACTCCAGTCATATGTTGCACTGACAGTGTCAGTGTCACGTCCACAACGTCAAAATTTAAGTTTGACTTCAGAGCTACTCTGTCTATCTAGAGTGGACTGTAGTGTGGTCACCTCTCCTGTATGAGTCAAAGGGTGGCTCTTAAGAGGAAATTTACCTGGACCTATAGGGGGTTTTTGGTTTTAAAACAAACAAATAAAATGCACCTCCAGCATCAGAGTGGAAAGTTCCTCCCACCTGTCTCATACTTGCTCCTGGCCAGGCTTTTCAGCAGAGCTCTGCTATGGCAATGTTGGTGTTGCAGGTTTACTTCTGCTGACCAAGAGAAGAGATGAGGTGACCAGTTAAACTGTTCTCTACATCTTTTCATTTAAGGCTAAATCTCTGCTTAGTATCAGTGATTCCATTTCTGTTTACTGTCTTAACTGAGCAGCTCAAATTACTGAGATCATAACAAGATTGAGCAATCTTCCTTTTTGGATGGCTTATAGAAAGACACTGGATTCAAGGTGTTTGTGCACACTCCCAGCCGACTTGTTATTGTGGTGTTGCTGAATTCCCCCAGAGATTCTGAAGGCTGTCATGGGCTATGGTGAGACACGCTGTTTTGTTTTGCTTACACTGTAGATGCCTGCATTCATTGCATGTACAGCTGACATCTCGGAGAACAGCTGCAATACATTGCGTTTCCTATGGTCCCCCTAGTGTGCCTCAACACTATTCTGTAGGGAGCTGCTGAAGGTGGAAGGGCGATGCACCTTTATACCCTTGTTATGTGATGATGCAGTAGTTTCCTGCTGCAAAGGAAATATACGCGTAATGAAAACTGGACTGAGTTTTACAGTTATTTTTTCGAGTTACTTGTAGCCATCATATGAAAAGATCTTAAATTTCTGACTCTTACCTGAATGTAGATTCAACCTAAATAAGGCATAAATATGCATCCATCAATTTCTTGAACAAGTCGGCAAAATTGGTGAAATGCTGGCAGTAAAATTGTACAAGAACTACTGATACAATTGATAACCACAGTGACAAAAAGGTCTGGATGTGGGGAAAACTGTCTCTTCCTTCCTTATTTCAAGATGTTTTGTATTCAGTAGACTGGCATGCATAGTTATTCTGCAAGTTGTAAGAGTTTAAAAATTTTTAGATACTAGTAATTCTTTTTCACATAAGAAACAATCATCATTTATTTGCCCAAAAATGAATGGTGTTAGTTGTCTTGAAAAATTGCAGAGAACTGTATAAAGGACAACTCAAGCTTTTAATTACCATCTTGACTTGAAAGTTCAACCACTTGTGAAAAATGAACCAGCGAGGAGATTGTTGTAGAAGGCTTAAATATGAATTTAGAGTATTTTATATGCTGCAGTTAACCAAGGTTTTTTTACTGTATTTAGTAGCTGTTTTCTTTAGTAACAAGCTGATTTTTTTGCAGATAGGTGATTGATTGCGTTGAAACACTTAATCAACTAGAGTGTTGTAAAAGCATTCTCTTAAAAATTGTTCACCTTAGCGTTCTTTGGGAGCATCTTCCCTTTTAATCGCATAGCAAGGTAAGATGAATAAATGTTGTAGACGTTCAAAGAAAAACTTAAAAAGGAAAATCAAGATTAAATGCGATGTTTTTAATGTAGTTGAGCTGTCTGAGTGCACAAAACCACCAAAACCTAGGACTAAAGGAACAAGAGGAAAATAGTGAATCCAGTAACTTAGAAATTATGCTTTTAAGCAGTGGGGGTTCCCTGGTTATGAGTTTTGTTTCCTTGTTTGTTTCTTTAAGTGCTTTCCTTCCTGATACTGTTTGTTTTTACATTGTTGGATCTGAAAATTGTCTTGTGGTCTGTTGCAAAAAATCTGAGGCTTTTTTCTGTTTTGAATTATGAAGAATTGTTCCTGTATTGCTTTAACACTGTGAAGAAGCCTATTATTTGTAGTGTGTTTTAAATGGCTTTTCTGTTTTTGCATGAAGACACACTTCCCAGCCTTCAGTCCAAAGCAGTCAATTTTCTAATCATATGGTTTCAGACTAATAGAAATTTTCACATTCTTCATTCATAGCCTATAACTGTCAGTGCAGTGTTGTCCTGCGTGTTTTCACTTGATGTAAAAGTTTGTTCATAGTAGCCTCTGCAATAAATTGAGTGTGCTAAGGAAATAACACGGTTCAGAGATAGAAAGTTATAATCCCAGTTCTTGTATGTATAATAAGTATGCTGCAGAGTTTTCTAAACTATCTTAGAACATACATTAGTAATTTACTAAGTAAAGCTCTAGTAATTTAATATTTTGCTTTGTCTGCTTGTTTACTTGCTCATCAACAGACCACAGAACTCTTTAGTCTTCTCCACCCTTGTAAAACAACTCATTACTGGCAGTAGATGTGTGGCTTAACTGTTATGCCGAACACAAATTAACTGCAACTATCATTGATAGTACTGTTAATTTAGGTTAGGTTTAATATGCAGATGGTATAAAAATAGCTTCAGAAATGAGGGAGAGGAGACTTCTGAAGTGATCAGCCCACATTTTGATAAAATGTCTATGTAAAGCTATCTTTAGTTATTAGCAGCATGGGAGACATGCCTGGTTCTAACATTTTTGTTAGGGAAAATACAGGTTTGGGAAGATGGAAAATGCTGGTCTTACTCTCACAGTACCTAATTCTTGAGAGCATGCTGTTGTTTTTTTACCTGTTCCTAGTTTTAATGTGATACTGAAGAAAGTAGGATATACTCCTTAACTGACTCCTTCCAGTACTGTCATTTAGCCTTCTCTGCATGAGAACCTACCAGTGTTGTCTTCATTGACTGATGCTTCCTTTGTTGGACATAAATCTCCAGTTAATGAATTCCCTTCTTCCCTGAGAAAATACCAGACTGAGTTAAGATGTTACAAGATACGCTATACCATCTAATACTAAAATGATGTTGTTCTCAGTTCCCTGGGTAATTTTGGAGGGATTTTTCTTTTACATGGTTCACACAAGCTTCCACAAACGTAGTGGGTTTTTTAGACCCAACATTGTCCTGCTGTGAAATATGGAAGAGCTCCCAATGGACTGTCGTTACCAGGCTTGTCTAGTAATCCCTTCAGCAGAGATTCCCTTGGAGCACCTAGAGCTCAAGAGTTGGTAGGTGTTGCTAGTGCCAAGGCAGTGAAAAGTCCTCCTTCTTGTATTGTGTTCTTTCTATCAGTTCAACTTGCAATCTCCTTTCAGGGCTTTATTTCAGAGAAACAGGTTAAATCCAGCCTGTTAGCCTGTTCCTTGCAGAGAAAACCATCTGCAAATGTTGAGATACCATGAAGCTTTTCTTCTGCAGAACCAGATCATTCTCCTCTCGTTGTTTGTGCTTGGATCGTGTTTGGGAAGGCTTTTTCCTTCCATCGTGAGGGCTAGGAATTCATAAAAATAATTGTTTGAAAGCTGACAGCAATAACTGGAGAAAGACTGACATGCCACAAGTGTATGCTGTTTTTCAAATAGTCCTAAGGCAAAGTGGTGAAAGGGATACTCTCAGAAATTAGTTTTGTCTGCAATTGCATATGTATGTACTAAGTATTAGTATGTTAAATAACTATCAGCTTAGACTCTTTGAATATTATCTTGCATGTAGGTCTTTTCATGTTTTCATGCTGTGTTTATTTGCAACAACAGATGCAAAGCATTTAACGTACGAATGTAAACCGCAGAGGTAGTTGGGAGACTTAGATGCAAGTATGATACCTGAAATTATATTAAACTCTGCATTATTTGTGCTACTTAACAGCAGAATGCAGTAACCGGTGATATCCCACGTGGGACCGTTCAGTGTTTATTCAGCCCAGTGGATCTGACTTCTCCAGAAACTTTGGGCTAAGCTGCACTGTGCCCCACTCGCCCCACGTAGCTCTTGTTCTGGCAGTGTGAGTAAAGGAAACCCAGCTCACTCTGTTCATTTATTCCTTGCTATTGCAACCCAGAGCTGCAGAGGCACTCCTGACTCAGAGCAGTCCATCCTCCAGCTGAGTTTATTGGCATCCACTCGTCTTGGTGTTTCCCAGAGCCCTCAGTGTTAAGAAAGCAGTATAGGGAAACTGCAGTTGGATTTGCAGGGACTTTAAGCTAAAATACTTCTGGAAATATAACAGTTCTAGAAAGTCAGACCCCCATTTGAGCAGTGATAGATCTGAGTCTGCACTTGAACTGTCTTTTGACAAAGGTATCTCTGTGTTCACAGAGAGTTTGAAACCCGTATAATCTGACCATAGGTAACCAGAAGATAGTTGTTTTGACATTTTTGTGGTAGTTTGGTTCACATGGCTCCTTAGAGGTATGTATTTCTCACTGTATAAAAGTACTAGGAGCTTTATCTGCCCTAGTAATGTTTATCTAAATTATTAGGATAAGGGCACAGTTGAACATAATTTATGTGTTTTTCTTCCCCTGCTGCTAGTAAGAACAATGCAACGTCAAGTTTATGATAGAAATAACTGTCTTACGAAAGGAGTGCATTAATACAACATTTTTAAAGTGTTTCCTTTTATGCTTTGATTTTTAAGGTAACTTCATGGAAGCTTTTCAGTTCTTTGAGTATTTCTTAATACACTTAAGCAAATTTTGCAAAAAATATTCTCGTGTGTTTGGTGTTATCTCGCAACTCTGCTGCCATAGCTGTCCATGTAGAGCTTCCTAAGCCTGTTGCCTGTTGTCACATAGCAAATGAACCATGGGTGCCATGGAGTATTCTAGCAGTTTTACACTATGGTATGTACTGCTCCTTAGGTAAGGTCAAAAAGGAGGTTCAAGCAAATATCGCTGTTTTACTAACTGATGTTTTGACCATTGGAAATGTCAGATAAGGCTTAGGAGACAATTTGAGGACTTTAAATTGAAGTGAAGGACTGGTGAAATGCTTGTCACGCTTTTCATAGGATCATAGAATCGTCTAGGTTGGAAGGGACCTTTAAGATTGAGTCCAGCCATTAACGTAACACTGCCAAACCACCACTGAACCATGTCCCTCAGCACCACCTCTACCCATCTTTTAAATACCTCCAGGGATGGTGACTCAACCACTTCCCTGGGCAGCCTGTTCCAACGCTTGACAACCCTTTCAGTGAAGAAATTCTTCCTAATATCCAGTCTAAACCTCCCCTGGTGCAACTTGAGGCCATTTCCTCTCGTCCTGTTGCCTGTTGTGAGAAGAGACCGACCCCCACCTCGCTACAAACTCCTTTCAGGTAGTTGTAGAGCGCGATAAGGTCTCCCCTCAGGCTCCTTTTCTCCCCCCAGCCTCCAACTGGGGCTAAACAACCCCGGTTCCCTCCGCTGCTCCTCATAAGACTTGTTCTCCAGTCTCCTCACCGGCTTCATTGCCCTTCTCTGGACATGCTCCAGAATCTCAATGTCTGACTTGTAATGGTAGGGCCCAAAACTGAACACTTTTCCTTGAAAAGAAGCCCAGAAGGGAGTCACAAGAACTTTTGTGTCTTAAGTAAGGTTGAGGCTTTTAAAGTGAGTTCTTCAAATCTCAATAGGCAGTATAAATATTTTCTTTAATCCGCAAGCAACATTTCTATGGTGTTAAGCAATGAGTCTTTACAAGCTTTCTAAAGTGTTAAGCAGATGAAATGGAGTGACTGTGAAAATCAGGGATCTGTTTTTCTTGAACTGATTGGACTAAGTTCTTCTTAATATGGTAGGATTGCACAAGTTGGGTTTGAAAAGCTGGTTTGTCTTTTTGTGAAAACACTGAAGTAGAGTTGTAGTACAGACTGTAAAACCACTGTGGAAGCTGGAAGTATGTTTCTGAAACTCAAATTGTTTCAAAGGCTCATCCCCCCACTGTCACATGTGGTAAGTGTTTGTCACCATCCCACAAACCACTTCTGTCACGCAGTGAATAAGCAGAATTAAATTCAAGCTTTTCTAATGAGAATGGAACTTAAGGCCTTGTGAATGTAGTTCTTTAAGTATGATGAATCATGAATATACACGTACTTTTGACCATTTTGTTCTTAAAAGAATATATAAATGAAGATTTTTGTGGTACCAGAATAGCAGTTCCAGTGAATATGCAAGTGTCACGGAAGTGTCTGCTGTTATCTGCAGAGGCACCAGGCTGGATCGCTAATGTCCCTGCTGTTGGCATCTGAGTATTTTCTGGGAAGCAATTTTGCTTTTTACTCACTTAACCCAAATGACTGCTGCTTTGTACTGCAGATAGTTATTTATTATGAATTAGAGTGAAACTGGACTGTGACGGATCTTACTGGCTATCTTGTCATCGACTACTATAGTCTGAACAAAATTCTTTCTTCTTCTGCCCTGTTATTACCCCCGTTCTGCCATTGAGTACATTCTCGTCCTCCTGGTCACTCTAGGCTGTAACCTAGGAAGCACTGAGTCTCTTGTATCCTACAGCAGGCTGGGTGTGCATGTTACAATAGCTTTCTGCAGGAATCTTCTGTTGCGTGTAGGACAAAATCTTCCGTTGGGTCTGGCACTTTTCCATTCCTGTGGTAGTTTGTTCAAAGCTCAGTTTTTAGAAGTCTGAAAGTGGTAAGAATCAGATTACTTCTAAATTGACTCTTTAGTCTATTCTTTCTCTTACAAAGCATGAAGTAGGTACTATTCTATGTAGCAGATACTACTACAAATCATAAGGAGTACTACTTACTCTTTTTGATTGCTCTCAGGACTGCACTTATTTTCTATTACCCACGTGACAGAACAGCTGACAAACATGCATTAAAAGCATGGGTCCTAAAGTATTTTAGGAGCCTATGTGAGTTGAAATCAGCCTATATTTCATTTCCAATCTTTGCCTCAGAGCTGGGCTATCCTAATCCTACTTTCCAGTCTCTTTAGCAGATTGTACGGCTATTGAATCATGCAGGGGAGAAGGAGATGCTGTATTCTTGTAGCATCACTTTCTAGAAAATGAAAGTTGGTACTAGTCACTCCAGCCTTTTTGGCTTGCAATAGGTCCAAGTTGTACCTGGGATAGTGTGTTGTGGGTTTGGTGTTGGTTTTGGGTTTTGTTTGGTTTGTTTTGTTTTTTATGCCTTTAAAATGGGCTAAATCAAAAAGGATCATCTTCCTAGGGTGCTTTTTGATACCTACCTTTTTCTTGTATCACTTCCTCGAGTGTATCCGTTCTCATGCGAAGTAACTTCTACTCATGGTTTTTAGAGGTTGTTTTTTCTCTAAACTTCTGTTACTTTTTCTAAGCAGAGTTATGGCCTTTGTCCCATAAAAATCAGTAAGATGGGGAAAAAAGCCCCAAAAACTCACAAATAGGTTGAGATGTGGAACAATACACAAAATCATATTAGCGGCTGTGCTTGGAAAGTATCATTGTTTGTGTTTGCTTTTTTTTCCCCCTCCCAATTGGAGGCTTATAGCCTATTTCAAAGTATTTTTCAGTCTTGCAATTCTTAGCTGATCTAGCAAGTTATGGGTACTTATTTTGCTATTTCTAGACTCCTAGTTGTGTCCAGTCTTAGCACAGGCAGTATTTTTTATTTTTGACCCAAGTAAGCACAGTATTACATAGGACAATAGGTCTTCCTTGTGCAGTGATATTCTTCATGTCAGTACCATCTTACAAAAACCAGGTTTCTCTGCCTGCTACACAGAATATGTTCCCTGTATACAGATTATGGTGAGAATTTGTTCTTAGTGTTGCAAAGATGAGCGTATTCTGTGTGGAAGCTTCGTGTAGCTGTTTTTTCAAGAATTGAATCTTCCTATTGTTCACTGTAGCAATGTTTTCAGATGATATTTTTAGCACTTCAATCACTTATGGTCCCACCTCCAAATATTTACTGGTTTTTTTTGTCATTAACTAACATTGCAAAATTTTCAAGAGCATGGCACTTTAAGAAAAAAAACCCTGTGTGCTACTTCTCTCACGTTTTTTAGCGTTCAGTGATTTAATTTATGATTAAGTCCTTGAAGAAGGGCGGAAAATTGTCTGAGAACTGGTACTTCTTGATTTGCCCTTTTTTTAATTTTACTTTGCTGTTGTTTTTGCTCTGTAAATGACACTTACGGATTATTAGATGTATGTTATTCAACTGAATTAATGCAAAGTTTTAACCACATTGCATATAAAATTTGCTGTTTTTCCACTATATTCAGACAAATTTTATTAAAATGTTCTTCTGTATGTAGCAGAAATGCTAAATTTTGTGTGTTTTTTCTTTTCTTTTTTTTTACTGGGAGAATTACTGGAGGACTTGAGTTGCTAATTCATTTTTCCTTCCTTTTTTAAAAAAAATTGAAGTGCGCAACGAGTCTCCCAAGTGTTTTAGTAGTTTTAGAAGAATTCAAGAAGAAAACTGGCTTTCCAGCCAAATTGTGATATCCTTCTGCCCGGATGTTTTTGCATAGCCAGTGATGAACAAGACTTATATTTTTAACTAGTAACCAACCTCCCCTATTCTCTGCCTTCCCCAAAAGAAAGCAAGCCATGAACTTTTTGGGTCTTCAAGGATGATAATCGAGCATCAAAGGTGGAGGGAGTGGAACATGAACAACCTCTGTCCCTCTACCTGCACAGAACACCACTCAATGGAAATACTAAACTTCTTTGAAGCTACATTTGTTTTCTCCATGATTGTGTTATATACCACCACCATGTCAGTGTCAATAGAATGGCTGGTTTTGCAACCACCTGGCTTTAGCTGGAAGCCAGAGTTAACTGTCTGAGTTCTTCGCGTTCCTTTTAAATGTGGATATCTACACAATCTAAAATAACAAGCACTGCTG
>VYZM01004410.1:109097-172151 GCA_013398915.1 Dromas ardeola | reverse complement strand
AAAAAAAAGAAAAAAATCACACCCGAAAACCTGAGTCATTGGGATCTGAAAGGATAGACAGGTCACAGTGGGGAAAATGAGCAAACCTTAAAGCTGACATAGAGGAAAAATTGAAGATGTATTTTCAGTTAAAGGGAGAGTATCTTCAAACATCCAAAGGTTACAGCAGTAAAGTGATGGGAGACCAGCTTGTCAGAAATGAAAGCCTGGAGATGTTTTGGAGGAGGAAGGAGGATGATACTTTACCTATCTTTTATAAATCCAGAAAAGAACTTGTATTTGTAACTTAATTGGAGATCAGTGCTATATTTATGAGAAATTGTTATTGCTACCAGAGAGATCAGTACCTCAATAGTGGCTTCAGAGTACAAGATGTGTGCTCGTTCAAATTACAGTTCACTAAGCCATTCTAAATGATAGTTAAATGAAACATGCTGGTTGGTGGTTACCGAAGACACCAATTAGTAATTGTGAACTGAGCCATTAAGCTATATATAAATGTCCAAGCACTTACTCTTCGGAACATGGAACCTGCATTGGAATTTTTTGTGGAGAATTCTATTCCAGACCTAAAACTCTGAAAGAGCTGAACTGTGGCAGATACAGGTAGGAAACTGCTCTAGAATTTTGGATCTGCTGGGAAGATAGGAGCCCTCATTAGCCTACCACTTTAATTAGCCTGATCCGCCATTTAAAAGTGGTTTTTAGTATTAAGTCTGGGACACCATTGCATTGCTTATAAAGCGTTCTTGCTTTTCTGTTAGATGTATGAGAGTGATACAGTGTAGTATGTTTTAAGGGTTTCTCTAAGCCTTTATGTGAGAGCGCATTGTCTTTAGATCTGTGATCTAAATGTCTTGTAATCTACACTGGTGCATTTTTTAGGAAGCATTACATGGTAACACAAACATTTTTTGCATGTTATCAGGTTATTTTTCTGGCCAAAAATTTCACCATCTTGGAAGCTTTTTGGAAGAGCTTTCTGTATAGAAACAATTCTTAGCATGTACTTCTTGTGGGCATGGTTCCCTGTTTTATTACCAGTGATGTTTTGACAAAAAAAAAACCCAACCATCCATATTTCCTCTTTTTAAATAGACTTGTTCTTTGTTTTTCCTTGAATTTAGCTCTAACAAAAGTTTTAGCAGCTGTTCTGTGGTTGAGGGATTGACCCTGGGAGCAGAAAGTAACAGAAATTGCTCGAGCAGATGCTGTTTCTGCAGATACTTTTATTCCCCAGTTCAAAGAGATTTTTTTTTTTAATCTGGATTTCCAATTAAAACAGCCTCTATTATAGAGATAGGTTGAATGATTTTTATGTGATAGCTAGGAAGTGTTTGTATCAACAGGAGCTGGGAAGACTGGCGAACCTGCTAACCACCTACCTTCCTTCTTAGTAAGAATCATCAAGTTGTTTCTGTATTAAAGATGCACTTAATTATTTTTTTTCAATGCCAAAAAGAATTCCAAGATATTTAGCTTATTCTGTCAACAAGTAATAAAGGCTATTTTTAAGACTACTGAAGATTTTGGCCTCTAAAGAGCTGCTGTTTTGGTAAGAAGCTTTCTCTGAGACAGTTAGTAATGCTGGAGGCAGAAACTTGATTTGTCAGAACCCCCTAAAGGAAGGAATCTGCCTCAAATAGTTGAGAAGTGCCCTAGCAAAGTGCCTAGAACAGTGTAATATGCACTGTATGTATTACACTTACTGTTACATATTGATTTACGTGTGTCGTAATTCTTCTCTAAAAAAAAAAATAAATTCTTCTTTTAGTTGATCATAGCCGGGTTAAACTGACCTTAAAAACACCCCCACAAGATTCAGACTACATCAATGCAAACTTTATTAAGGTATGTATTACTATCTCGCCAGGTTTTAAATTCTTTTTAAGCTTTTATTTCATATCAGTGCAGTTTTAGTATTGTAGTCTGAGATAAGAATTTAAAGCTGCGAGGGAAGATTTTCTTTTATTATGACTTGAATAAATTTGCAAGCATAATGCCATTTATAAAGGAATTTTAAAGTTTTAATTTTACTCTAAGCGTAAGTATAATATAAAATACTTTATTTTAAAGTGACAGGCAACCAAGTTGGAACTTTCTACCACGGGAAAATTCAGATGCAGTTGTTTTAACAATCGATAGTGCTACAAATACCAGCTTTTGAGAGTCTGTTTTTAGGGATCATAAATGAGGCATTTGACAAATTGTGTATGTTAATATGCACTTCTTGCTGTTCATGGCAGAAGTGTGGCAATGGAATTATATTTAATGTTCTTAAAGAGAAGCCAGTTTGGCTAAAAGCCTGTAACACTTTTGTTTCAAAGTGTGAATATCTTGGGCTTGAAAAGCTGAATGTAAATATCTTCAAGCTTTATATAAAACAAATTTTTAAAACTTTGGGTGTTTGAAATGTGGTATTTCTGGGAGGGAGGAACTGAAATTTGTCCAAGGGGATGCTTTTTAGCAGAAAGATTTTCAAATTTTTATCATTAAATGTTTGAGTAACAAAGAAAAAGCAGACTTTAAGGGAATCTTCAGGATCTGAACATACAGAAGCACATTTTTCTGTTACAGTCTCTGGCGCACAGTGGCTGTTGTAATCTTGAGCTCCCTTGAAATCACCAGCAAAATTCCCACTAATGTAAACGGGACTCATATTTCATATTTACCCATCCTGTCATATAAAAGAGAGAGATACTCTCATTGTACATGATTATAACCTAAAGCTTTTTTATTCAGTGCAGATAAATTTTCTTTATAAACATTAATGGCTTCTTTCTGCAATCCTAGGGAGTACATGGGCCAAAAGCGTATGTTGCTACCCAGGGACCATTAGCAAATACAGTAATAGACTTCTGGAGGATGATATGGGAATACAATGTTGCTGTAAGTACCTACATAAAAACCAAAATTGGATATCACCTTATTTCATGGCACAGTGATTATGTATCTTTCGCCTGAGCTGGCTATTATTAAAAAAATGTTGACAGTGATTTAGTCCATTTACTTCTCGAATCTTGTTTTTGTACTTTAAATAGCATTCTATATATCGTTAATATTACTTATTCAATTTAATAATGTAAATTCAAAGTAATTATTTTATTGAATGAATATGAAACCATAACTACTTATGAACAGGTTGATGCTTGATTACATCTGTCCTGCAGGAAACCTTACAACTCTGATTTAATGTGGACTGACAAAATCAGATACAAAAGCGGCATGTGAAACAAAAACTAAAAGCCTACCTTTCTATTTATGCTAATCTTGATTTACTTATTGGTTTATATATTCTTCATCTTTTTAAACAGCTATTGTAATGAGTTAACTTTTAAGTACTGTTAAAATTCAATATGTTCAACAAATTATTTCTGAAAGTATTTTTGGTTTATCAGACATCTAAATCATGGTTGCTTATTGTAACAAATAGCTTACCTGTTGGTGCATTTTTTTTGTGCTGTTTACATTAATGTATCTGAAGTAGTTTCATCTGAGAAATCTGATTCTTGTTTTTTAAATAGTTTTTTTGCACCTACTTTAAACAGTCTATGTCATTTTAAGCAAATATAGCTGTATGTTTCTTCCAATTGGCAAATGGTTCTACATTTTTATGAGTTTAGACTTTACAGTCAGACTGAATAAATAAATAAGGTATTTGTACAGGATTACAGTGAATTCAAATTAAATAGCCTTAAAATGTTGTATTAGTGTTGTAGATTATTTTGTGTGGGATGAAACTCGGGTACTATTTTAGAATTAAAAGAGGATGCATCTGCAGTTAGGAAAATAGTATTAATTAGTCTCTTCAGTAGTAACCAATTAAGGAGTATCAGTATCTGTCCAGATATAAGCAAGGAGTGGAATGTTGGTGAATTTACTTGATCTAAAACCAGCTAACTTCGAGCATTTTTTTTTTTTGTCTTTTCAGATAATTGTAATGGCTTGTCGGGAATTTGAAATGGGAAGGGTACGTATACTAAATACAAAACTAAATGAGCATTGCCCATGCGGGGCAATATGCCAATACCGGTGAAGCTTCATATGCCAAATCCATAACTGTAAAACTAATCTGCCAGATGGAATGAGAATGCTTACCCTTATATTTGTATGCATAGAAAATAATGAATGTGACAGCTTTTCTTAGCTCCATTTATATTGTTACATTATTATCTAGGTGTCATCTCAGTGGAATATATATGTTTGTATACAGAACTGTACCAATGGTCTCTTTCTGGTCATGTCACTATGGAAAAAATCTTGCTCTTTATGGGATGTAGGCCAACTGTCAAAATCCGGAGTCCATCAGAATTTCCTGTCAATTGATACAGCTGCAAAACCAATCTATCATATAAATCTCTCTGCTATATTCTTATATTCTTTCCTGAGAAGTAAAAAAAAAAAATGTGGTCCATTATTGTGAACTCCAGACTTTCACAAAAACTAAATTACGTCTTATTGCTTCCCTCTGTATGATGTGTGTTTGCGCATATGTGGGTAGTCATGAATTTCACGTCCTAATTTTCAAGGTGTCTTTTGGCTGTATTTATTGGTCATGTGGATTTTTTGTTTCATTTTTCTTTTGGTATCCAAAAGAAAAGACATTTTACTATCTTACAAGAAGTCCAGCAAGGCACCAGTAGGCAGGTGTTAAGGAAAAGCACCTAGTAAGAGAGTATAAGGCATTGAAGATTATCATTTTTTCTGCTCTGCTTCTGTTAATCATCATGTTGCAGTACTACACATGAATTAAATTAAGATTCTTTGCTTTAACAGAAAAAATGTGAACGTTACTGGCCTTTGTATGGAGAAGCAGCTGTAACTTTTGGACCATTTCGTGTTTCTTGTGTAAGTATAAAGCTTTATAATTAACTTTGAAGGATTTAATGCTTTCGTAACTTAAAATAACTGTTCAATAAACAGTTTGTATTACAAAACAAATGCTTTTTTAATTGTCCGGTACCAAATTTTACACAAAGACTCTCAAAGGAATGCAGTGGAAAACAATGTGTGTATCTAAGCTGTGTGTTTTTTTTTGAATCCTCCATGATTTATTTTTTTTTAAAGTAGGGAGCCTGTGTGCCTTGGTCTTGTATCTTTTTATGTATCATTTCTTTAGCTTTACATTGTGTAGTTTTGAATGTCTGTACCATACTCAAGACATCCAATAATATTCATGCAGTTGTTTCTCAGTTATGACTTGTGCGTTCTGGATGTGCATGAGAAATGAAAGTAACACTGGAAAAGGTTATTTTCCTTAAGTTACATAAAGTTAACTAGCATAAACAGAGAAAATGGAAACTAAAGTATCTTTTTAACTTGTTTCGTTGGTAACAGATACAGGTTTATTTGAAAATACTTCCTTTGCTTCTATGGTTGCTTTTAAAATCAAAACACAAATGCACAGCAGATCACCATGAGGTCTGAATCTTTTCGTGGAGAATTCCCGGGGGTAATGTCAAGTAAGCTCTGATTCCAGAAAGATGGAGGAAGCCTCAACATTTCCACTGCATGTTGTGTCAGTGTTATCAGGAGTCCTGATCTCTGAGCATAATTACTAGAGCCTCTTCCAGTTCTGATACTTGCTCATAAATGATAACGTAAGGATTTGTGGCAAATTAATAGGCAGGAAGAGGGACTGTGAATACCTCCTGTGCCAAGCACAGCAGGGAATTGAAAGTAATCATTCTTTTGACACCTGCCATCTCAGCATCACACAAGAGTATACCCCAGTGGGTTTTTGCAATCATCTTTCCTCCGTAGAGAAAGATGGATAGTAAAAGAAGTCATGGTGCAATGACCGTTTCACAAAAGGCGACAGCTTACGTAGCAGAAATTCACTTCATGAATTGTGAGGTTTTCGGGGTATGGGTGAGGATACAGTGTGTGGGAGCGTAGCCACCAAAACCAATATGCTCAGCATTCCTTAGGTGTGGGATGGTGTCAGGTTGCCTCTGTACACACCTGTTTATGCATCCTTCCTGCTTTAAACACATCTGTGGCCTGTTTGTCCAACTTCTAGCTCTTCGAGTTGTGGTCACATCATCAAGCCTTCACTTCTAGATGGTGCCAAGGGCCATCCAGCCTATCCCATTGTGTTCAATGACAGCCTAATTATTTAAGGGAAGAGAACAGAAAACAGGCTGCATGTAGAAAGATCCTTCTCCTTGTACTTGCTGTCAGCTTCTAGGGATGGACTAGCAGGACTTCCTGAATTGGGTGCTGCCCCTGCATTATCAATATTTTATAATACAGTGGATGATGAATTTGACAAATTTTTTTTGTTTGGGTTTTGTTTTTTGTCACTTAGTCTTTCTGACATTCACATTGTGTTGTTGGAAGAAAACACTTCCTTGTGTCTTTATTTTTAATCTTGCCACCTGGTAGTTTAATCAGGTTCTATTACATTCTATTAGTTACTACTAGGGTATGAATGAAACCTGGCACGAAAGTGTTGAGTATAGGATAAATCATCAGTATAAATGGTCTTACTGTGAACTTTTTACATGGAAGTTCATGATTGGCATGAACTGTTCACTTATTCTAAAACGGTGAAATTGATCCATTCCAAGTTGATCTCAGAACTGGTTTTTTCCTTTTCCTTAACTCAAAATTACATGTATTTTAACAGGAATTGCTGCTATTTTCTAGCTGAAGTTCTGTAAGATGTTCAGAAAGAGCTAGCATGCGAGTTTAGGAAGCTATTCTTAATCCTACTTTGAAACACCTGAGTTTAAAGTTTGGGTTTTTAGTTACATCCTGTATCCTGCATATTGATTTTTTTTTTTCCTCAATTCATTAATGTTTTCTCATATTTAGGAAGCTGAGCAAGCAAGAACAGATTACTTCATTAGAACATTATTACTTGAATTTCAAAATGTAAGTATATGAACGCTTCTGGTCTCAACTTTAATGGTGGTTCAAAGGTCTTGAAATTGATACAATGGAGGAAACTCATGAAAATATCTTCACTTTTTTAGGTGCAGGCTGTGTATTTAATGTAAATCATCAAGTTTAGAAGTGATGTTAAAAGCTTAGTATATAAGAAAAGAGTAGTGGAACTCTTTACTTATCTTTCATTTATGTTCTTGGTTAGCCAAAGGTATGTGATGGTCTTCAATAGCATGCATTAACAACTAGAAAGCTTCTGTCACCCTAGGAGAGTTTCAGTGTTTACCCCAACTGGAAATATGGTGACAAACTGAATCAAGCTTGTCAAAATAAACTGTTTCTTCTAGTTAGCTTCTTTTTGTGTAAAGTATGTGTACTTGTTAGAATTTGCCCTATACTTTCATTTATTGTCATTTAACATTTTACAGTGTTAAAAGATATTTCTGATGCCCGTTCATATACTTGTATTGCCAAATAAAAGTAAAGCAAGAATGACAACAACAATGTACTGGTTTATTTTTTTTCCCCCAAAGTTTCTCACTGTAGCTTGTAAAAAGTTACCCTCTTTGGAATTGAAATAGATACAAGAAATATGGCGTGGGCTTGTTTAAATTGAGTCGCATTGTCTTTTTGCTTGGAGAACTTCTGCATGGGGGAATTGTATGTAATACATTCAAGGGTCAAGATAGTAATGTACTTTTTAAAAAGTGACCTTAAGGCTTTGGAATTCTCGAAGGTTTGATATCCTAGTGCTTCAAGATGTAGAATTGGCTTACTATGAAAGTTGGCAACTGTAAATGATTACAATTAGTCCCTTTATATAGGAAATTGAGTTTGATCATCTTAGTGAAAACCTATGACACAAACTACTGTAAAACACGAGACCTACTTCATAACTGAGTATGTTACATTAATTGTGAAAATTGTCATATATTCAGTGAAAGAAAAGCACTTGCATTCTCATATAAGTGTTAAGAATGAGTGATTTAAGCCTTTCTTGCAAACTTATACTTAAATGTCAGATTTGAGGTGATTATTTTTCTGAAAAGCAACTCTCAGTAAATAAAAGTGAGTGTAGAGCTGTCCTGCAAAAACATGAAGGATGACAGTCTATTTTACAGAATACCTGTCATTTTAATTGACATCCTGAATTAAAAAATTATTTATTGCAGGTTAATCTCATTTATAGTTATGTTTTCTTTAGCGTGTTTTGTTCCCTTTCAACAACTAATATCACAACAGTTATGAAAACTGTTTAATCATGAGGGGGGTAATTTTGGGTGATAGTTTGTGTCTGCAGTAGCTTGCTAGGTGCTTGTAGTGGAATGCATGAACTTAGTCAGTTTGTTTCTGTTAGTGTGTCCTGAATGATCATAACTGACTGCTATGAAACGTTTTAGGTAGCAGAAATTAACTGCATAATAACTGTGGGTTTCGCAACATTTATTGAAATGGTGGACTTAACAGAAAAGATATCAAAACCCCCAAAGTAGAACCTACGTTGCTTTTAATACTTGAATTTCATGAGAACCGGTTACTTCAGAAACTGTAGCTAACTTATATTTTGCTTGCATATACTATACATGCAAATCATGTTCAGCTACTTGACTTCCATGAGTTCTGTAACAGTTAATTTGCATAGGATGCCTGGGTACTGTGTAAAAACTAAACAGTAACAAAAAGCTACAGTTTACACTATGGATTTGATCTTAACAAAGAGCCTTTAAGGAGTAATCTCATTGAAAGTATTAAGAAGATACGTGATATTCAACCTGTGCAGCGGATAAAATGATATTTCTTCAGCCTTACCTAGCAAATTTGCTTCAGGATTTCTGTGAGCACACATTTTGCTAATGTTACAGACTTTTCATCTTTGAAGAATTTTAAGTGTAGCTTTGGACTGGGGAGGAGAATATGTATAGGAAAATAGCCTTTTAAGTTCACTTCTGTGGCTTTCCAGAAAAATGAAAAGTTTTGTCACTTCTGTAAAATTTTCAGTGGAGTATCATAAAAAATACTATGCAAAGGAATCTAAAATTCATATAAATAAACAGAGTTATTGTAGTTTCTAGGAGGAAAACCACTTTGACTGAAACTTGAAGATTATTTTAAGCTAAAACACCATGTTCTTTCTTAAAAAGTGGCAGTAAAAAAAAGACTAT
Organism: Dromas ardeola; assembly: GCA_013398915.1. Lineage (NCBI taxonomy): Eukaryota > Metazoa > Chordata > Aves > Charadriiformes > Dromadidae > Dromas > Dromas ardeola. The sequence continues at coordinate 163,098 of VYZM01004410.1, read as the reverse complement.
GAAGGTTCCTTTTAATTTCCATATAAAAAGCATAAATTCAGAAAAAAAATTTCTGACAGTTCTGCTATTTGAAAAATCACTGGTTTTGTCTCTTTAAATGTAATTGAGTAAAGGTTCTTTGTGGTCCTTAATAGGCAGCAGTACCTTTTTTGCTCCCTACTGATGACATTGGTTTCAAAATTTATTTTCTTAGGCTAAATTTTCTCTTGTTTTTACTAGGTACAGCACTTCCAAGGGTCTGACAAAAGTAAAGCATCAAAAGTAGTTGGTTCAGTTCGAAGAGGATATAAATTTCCATGCTCAAAAGACCCACTATGTTGCTTCTCAGTTAACTGAACAGAGGTAGTACAGGTCTTGAAACTTGTAACCTGTAACATTGATGAAAAAATCCATATGCCTCTCTAGTACGTTACTTTGAGGGTATAGTAGAATCCAGAGGTGTGACAGCAGCATGGAAAGGTGCAGTTAAACTAGCTTTACTGCAGATGGTTTGGTTAAAGATGAGAAAGAATTCAGGTACCTGAGTAACTAGGCTGTTCTAAAGCCTGCTTCTTACTTTGTCTCTAGCATTATTGTAACATGAGCTAACTAAAATAAAAGTGTACCTACTGTTGTTGCAAGTGTGATCCATATTTAGATATGGCCTGAACTATTTCTCTCATCTTCTTGTGTGAGTGCGTACACACATGCACGCTTTATTTTGTAATGTGACAAAACACCACCACCAGAACCCCTCCGTTTTTTTCCAATGTAAGTTACTGGAGTACAATTGGAAAAAGAACTTTTTGTGGTGGTCTTTCCATTTCTTTCTCCCTTTCAAAGTCTAAGACCGTAAGGACAGAGAATCTTTTAACACAGTGCAATGTTGTGGGTCCTTTAACTGATAGAGAGGGGCTTCTGGGAACTGTCCCGTAGTTCGTTCTTCTGCGTGTTAGCAGCACTCAAAATACTACCTTAGAATTTCCCATTTAAGTGGTATAAGCTGTAGGTTTTTTAATACAGTAAATGGCTTTGCTTGTCTACCCTTAATCATGCAAAAAGTGTATTATTTATTTCATACAAACTCCTAAAATACGTGTTATCATTAACGCTTTTCTCTCTCCCTTAGGAGACTCGTAGTGTCTATCAATTTCATTATGTTAACTGGCCTGACCATGATGTCCCTTCATCTTTTGATTCTATTCTGGACATGATCAGCTTGATGAGAGAATACCAGGAACATGAAGATGTACCGATTTGTATACACTGCAGGTATCAAATATAGTTATTTTTTAAGTTTATGTACTTTTTTTTGAAGTCTAGACTTTTGGTAAGAGATGCACTAGATTGATTCTAAATCACAGGTTTGTTTATTTTAGTTTTCGAAACAGGAATATTTCCTGATGTCAGAACTCTGCTCAAAATCATACAGTCTTCATTGTCTTAAAACTCATGCCACAGTAAAATTTTGCATCTCTTTCTGTTGAATATAGAATATCAATCAGAAAAGAATTAGTCTTTGAAAGAGAAACTATTATGTGGTTCTTAAGACATTTAAATCCTCATTAGAACAAAACAGACTTTGAGGGTCATTGCAAATCAGATATGGGAGTGAAGGCTCCATTCTCAATAGGAGAGACTACAGGTCAAATGGAGAGATAGCAGGTGCCATCACTACCTAACAACTTTTCTGTCTGTCTTCTAATATGAGAAAAAAGATCTGTAATGAGCAGGCTGTAGTTTCCGGTTGGTAGGTCTTTGTTTCTGAGCAGCAGTTTCATCTCTTATCTGAAATTTTGGTAACAGAAGGACTGTTGAAACTAAACTGCCATAAAAATGTTTTGGTGAATTGACAGTTGCTGATAATTTCTCTGGGAAGTTCTTGCCTATGATATTTGATACTTTTTAAAGCAACAGAAGTTGATGTTTTGCATGTCAGAAAAAACAAATTCAGATGCATAAGCCAGGAAATGTTAAATTGTTGGGGGCTTATTAACTTTCTAGAGCTTGGTTATTCTCTGACAGTGTCTATATAGAAATCTCCTGTCTTCAGCTGCATCCTTTTTTTAACTTGTCACTCTTAAGCGATTGAGGTCTAAAACTGTAAGAAACTTAGCACTGAAATCCATTTCCCTTTATTCTGTTTCTCTGGCATGTCAATATGGTTGTGAAGGTTGGTTCTTTACAACAGTATAATTATAATGTAATAAGTATGCATGCATTGTAACTCTTTATCTGTAAAATAGAGAAAATCATACTATTAGGAAGAATAAACGTGGTAGTTCACTGTCATTTTTTATAACTTTCAGATTTAAGTTTTTTTAGATAAAAAGCAGAAAATAGATATGATGCTAAATCAGAAAAATGTACTGCCGTTTAACATATCTATCATTAAACCTGGACAAAATCCCTACTGTTGAAGCAGTGGTAACTAGGAATAGTGTGACAAAAGAGGCAATAAAAATGTCAACATTGAAGTATCTTTCATGATTACAGTTCCAGTTGGCTGTGAAAAACCTTCATTAAAAACATCAATACTGCATTTTGCGCTGCTATTTTTTTTTATTTATTTTTAAGACACTACAGTGTCAGGTGAAGTGAGCTTAAAATGTTAGTTGAGGGATTTTAATACTTCTTTTTTTTTTCATGTTGACTCTGGAAATATAAAGCTTCTAGTGTCTTTTTAACAAACTAAAATAATTTCTAACACACCTAACTGTTTATGTTCATAGTGCAGGGTGTGGAAGAACAGGAGCCATCTGTGCCATAGATTACACATGGAATTTGCTTAAAGCTGGGGTAAGGAATCTTAAAGGAAGAAATTTTGTGGCATTCCATCATTTCATAACAGTGATTGATTGAGCTCCCAAATGTTCTAAAATACTGAAATGTTTAAGATGTTCCATAACTCTTGACAAGTTGGATGTTTAGTTTCACTGCATTCGTGTTTTAGTATGAACTTACTTTCCTTTCACAGCAAGTTTTTTATCTAAAAAGACACTGTAAATTCTAAATATTTTTAAAATATATTTCAATATAAAGTGATTTCAAATTCAACTTTTTCAGTGTCTCAGCTTCATCTTGCAGCTCCTAAAGCCTAATATTTCAGATATACAGGGATAACTTAATTCTGGGGTTTTTAGATTGTGAAGCATCATTAACGTTGCAGTGTCATATTAATGCTTTCATTGGATGTCTTATTTTCAAAATACTTGAAATGCCTTCATCTGGTCTAAATCAAACGTTTAAAACCAGTTCTGAAGAGGAATTGCTTTTTAAAAGAAAATTTGAATAGCTGTAATGTGGAGAGAACAGTTTGGTTTTACTTACATAAGCTCAATGTGCTTTTGGATGTTTAATAACTTTTGTATTGCTGTTCTGACAAACAGTTATGTCAATATAATTGACTTCCTTCTATATTTCAGAAAATACCTGAAGAATTCAATGTATTTAATTTAATACAGGAAATGAGAACACAAAGGCATTCTGCAGTGCAGACAAAGGTATAGTTTGTTTTAAAATGAATCTTCATCATATGATAATATACCATCATTCTTTGTAAAGATCTCATGCACTAATTTTTATCTGGTAACCTACTATAGGAGCAGTATGAACTTGTCCATCGAGCCATAGCACAACTGTTTGAAAAGCAACTGCAAAAATACGAAAGTTGTGCAGACTGGAAGATTGCAGATGGAGTGGTATGTGTCTTTCCGGTATGATTTTCAATCAGTTGTAGCTGTTAGCTTCTGACCAAGATGTTCTTGTAAAGTCTAGTTCTTTTAAAGTTCGGTGTTCAATGGTGTTAAGGCACACGCAGAACTTGTTTGGACTATAAGTTTTTTTTGCTGAGTACGGGCCGTTAGGCTGTACTTATCTTACACTGAGGACTTGGTTGTAAAAGTTGAGTCAGATAATTAAAGCAATATTTACCATCTGTACCAAATGCAATTGCAATGGGGGAAGCAGTAGAAAGAATTCTAGTTTGGATGAAATGTAGGACTCTTAACTCAATATTTGAGTTGCAAAATATGCCCTTACCATGGTGAGGTGGCAGTAGTTGACAGCTATCTCTTGCTTTGATTGGCAGTACTTACCCCGATTCCGATATATTGGCAGCAAATGAAATTTTGTCTGAGCCTGACCTTCTGCAAATTACCTGTTACACAGTATGATAAAGAGCACGTTAAAAATAAAACTCCAGCCTACATATACATACATTTATATATCAGTAATTACACATGTGTGTATATAGATGAATTCTATCTGATCTGTGTCGAGCTTAAACTCTTGAAAGGGAAGAACTTCACTGAAGTTTTCTTTTCTTCCTTCCCCCACAATGTGGCGTTGGGCCCAGGTTTAAACCAGTAGATGAGCATTGATCTGACTCCTCAGCTGAGACTTGGATATTACGTGCTGGTTTGTACTGCCTTGGTTTTGGCCCAGCACAGCCTTCATGTAGTTAAGCAGGACTGGCAATGAATGATCTTAAGTTCTCATATTGTGTTGGACGTACTGTTTGCACTGGAACAGATTGGGGGAAAGAAAAATAAGTTAAAAATGCCTTTGTCAGGAAGCTTCATAGTCTACCCTTTTAACAAAGGAATAAAAAAAACCTTGGACAAGTAATACTCTTTATTGGTAATCACAATATTTGAGGATCTTTCTGTCTTTCCACTTTGAATTTCACATTCCCTAGGTTTTTTCCTTTTTTTTTTTAATGTTCAGATAAGTTTTCTTGGCTACTACTGGGCACTATGTGAAAAATGGCTTTTTGGACCAGTATTATTCTTTCTCTCTCCCACAGTCCAGAGCTGAGTACCACATTTGTCCTTGGACTGTGTTTTATTTATTTGGAGATGTTATCTGTCCCTTCAGTACCTAATTGGTGTAGGATCTATAGCTCTCTAGAGGGAGTATGAGTAATATCTTCAGGGCCCTTTGAAATATCTGGAAGCAATTTTAAATTTGCCTTTATTAATAGGCAACCATTTAATTTTAGGGGTTTAGCTCTTCTGTATTGTGCTTTCTAGGAAGTCTGAAGTGTTTTTCATTCTTGGAAAAAAGGCATATACCCTTCTCTTAACTCCTAAGAATTTATATCAGTTCATGCAATAGTTCTGATGTCTTTAGTCATTTCTAGAAGCCTGGTGGACTAAATGCAATATGGATAGGGCAGGTTGTTACAACTTTTCATAGGTGTGATATTTAGCCTAGCTGGTCTGTGAATTTTCACTTTATTTCTGAGGAATGAGCATGACAGAGTTTGGAATGTGCAGGTTTATTAGATTTGTGCAGAAGTGATTCCTAATTACCTGAGTTTTGGTCATAAAATAATAGGCAGATCAGTCTACTGTATCTTCTAGTTATTTCACTTTGACCTGTGTCTGCACTCTTACATAGAATCAAAAATGTCTCTTATTTACATGTATTCCAGAACATCTGAATAAGGAGGTGACATAGTATGCTGATACTATGTCTGTACAAAGGCAAGTGCTGTCGGTAAGGAATGGCACACCTTGTAAGTAATAAAACAGGCAACTAGATTATGGATAGGTAACGTGCATGGGAGAGAGACAGGGAGAAATACCGACTCTGAATATGCAGTGATGGAATGTGAATTTTCAGTTTTGCTTGGAAATGACCTTGGTTATAATCAATAAGTTGTAAAGGAAAATTAATTTTAGCAATTATTTGGAAACTTGTAAGAGCAGAGAACGTAATGTCACTGTGTGGATACCTTGCAACCTGAATACAGTCTGCAAGTCCAGTCTCTTATCGCAAAAGCATATTACAGAATTACAGTGACAAGTGGTGCTCCTCAGGGGTTGGTACTGGGAGTGGTGCTGCTTGACATCTTCGTTGGTGACATGGACAGTGGGATTGAGTGCACCCTCAACAAGTTTGCCAACGACACCAGGCTGTGTGGCGCAGTTGACATGCTGGAGGGAAAGGATGCCATCCAGCCCGGACAGGCTTGAGAGGTGGGCCTGTGCCAACCTCCTGAACAATTCAACAAGGCCAAGTGCAAGGTCCTGCACGTGGGTCGGGGCAATCCTGGGGGTACTGGTGTACAAAAAACTGGACATGAGTCGGCAATGTGTGCTTGCAGTCCAGAAAGCCGACCGCATCCTGGGCCGCATCAGAAGAAGTGTGTCCAACAGGGCGAGGGAGGTGATTCTGCCCCTCTGCTCCCCTCTTGTGAGACCCCACCTGGAGTCCTGCGTCCAGCTTTGGAGCCCCCAACATAAGAAGGACATGGACCTGTTGGAGCAGGTCCAGAGGGCCATGAAGGAGATCAAAGGGCTGGAGCACCTTTCCTATGAGGACAGGCTAAGAGAGTTGGGGTTGTTTAGCCTGGAGAAGAGAAGGCTCCAGGGAGACTTTATAGTGGCCTTTCAATATTTAAAGGGGCCTACAGGAAAGATGGGGAGGGACTTCTTATTACGGAGTGTAGTGATAGGACGAGGGGTAACGGTTTTAAACTGAAAGAGGGGAGATTTAGATTAGATATCAGGAAGATATTCTTTACTGTGGGGGTGGTGAGGCACTGGAACAGGTTGCCTGGAGAATCTGTGGATGCCCCATCCCTGGAACAAGGATCAAAGTTGTCAGAAGGCTTCATCTAAGCAACCAGAGCGAACTGGAAAAGAAATGGCTGAAGTTAGAACTGACATAGGCTAAGTAACAGCGAAAAGCTGATTTCTGTTAACCTTTTATAAAGGGTATCAGTAAGACCTGGCAGACAATATAAAAGGAGGTAGTTCTTCATGCAACACGGAGCTGCAGAGGTCCTTGCAGCTGTAGCATTGAGGTGAATATCTCATCATTTTGGAATCTTCTTCTGTGAATTCGCTCACACTCTGACCTATGAAATTCCAGAGTTGCAAACAGTTGGAGAACACCCTAGGGAAGGATCCCTGCATACTTGCTTTGTCCTTATTCTTCCCTGTAAGTTTCCTTTTGGTCACTGCTGGAAACAGGGCAAAATGAATCTTTTAGTCTGACCAGGTGCAGCCTTTTTTTCATTAGGAAATGCTGCTGCTTCATATTGTAGCTTGAATGTTTCTGCAGGAGGGTTGTGGAAAAAAGTCGCATAGGTAAAGAATCCTGTATCTAAAAATTTGGTACTTATAAATAAATTTGTTACTCTTCATTTGTTACTTAGGAAATTTGCCTTCAGAGGATAAACTGGTGTAGGCTTGGCTTCTGTTGTGGTTGTGTGAGGTAGAAGACTACTTTATAAATCCAGTTAAGTATCTACTTGTAGCTTTAACCTAATTCTCAAAACTTCAAGCTTCACTTGAGACAGTGTTTTTGCTGTTCTGAAAAAGCTCCCTTTTTTTTCTCCGAGGGTGTTACGTAGCATCTGTTGTATATAACATCTGGTTTTCTCCAGAAATGTAGTTTTTTTTTAACTAAGATACATCCCAGAATGTTTGTTTGTTTTTTTTAAGAGGAAACAAACTCTGATGCAGAAAGTTTTTAAATAACTTTAATAAATAAAATGTAACATCCTAAGGTTCCTTCTGCCTGCAGATGCTACAGCAGCTGTGGAATCATGTACATGTGAAGGGTTTTAATTATGTTCGGTGGAAACAATTCCAATAAAATAATGTGCCTACTTTGGATATGTTATTGTTAGTTGTATAGGAGATACTACTGAACTGAAGAGGAAATTTTCTTTTGTCTTTCATTTATGATATTTTGGTAGTACTCTGAAGCATTGGAATGCTCTTTAGGGTTGGTTTCATGGTTTTGTTGTTCAATTGCCTTTCCCATTTCAAGCAGTGTTTGAAGTGAATTGAGTTACCGAAGCTTTGTAAGCAGCGTTTGCCAGTAACATCACAGTAAAAAGTTAATCTGATTGGCAATGAGTAGCAGTATTCATAGGGAAGTAGCTTAGACACAATCCTGAACGTGTGTTCCTGTGAACTTGCCAGCTTTGCCCTGCTGGAAACAATACTGTAAAAAAGTCAACAAAAACCCCATATACGGTGTTTGAAAATAGACTTACAATAAGGTTAGAATTTCTATTAGAATTTCACAGAAGGATTCAAAACCATGTAGAAAATGCACATATGATATAGTGTAATGTAGTAATTGTAAACTTTACCATAGTTATACATACTGTGAATGTATAGAACTATAAATGTGCTTAAAATAATATTAAGTACATAAATGAAATTATATGAAGGAAAGCTTTCTTCAGATACCAGGTAGAGGGCTTTCAACAGTCCGAATTTCAGAGCAAAGATGAAATTGCTGCTCAAAAGCATTTTTTTTTAATAAGAAAAGACTCAGGTGCTAAACTTGATAATCAGGTGTTCTGCATGTAGACAAAGGAAAATTGATTAGAAGTCAAACAAGTTTACTATCTCTTTAAAAACATTTCTTGTTGAATTTTGTCTCTTGACAGTAACAAGCATGTTACAGTACTGCAAGTCCTTGTTTTACCCTTATCCACTAATAGAAGCCTGTATTAATAAACACTTTCTCCAAAATATGCCATTGCTTAATACTCTCAAGTATCTCTTGCATTTCTTCCTATAAAAGTGAAAGAATTCTGTTACTGTGGTTGATTGCACTTTTAGAAGCTGTGGAGGAATCGGCTGCTAGAAGAAGAATGTTGATGTTCAAAACGTTAGTGGTTTGGAAACTCTAAGTGAAAAGACTTTGCTGTTCAAATTCTCTTCACTGTTTTGCAGTTTGGAAAGAGATTTTTGGCCATTGTAGCATTCTAAAAAAATCATATATGTCTTCAGAAATGTTTATCTTGTTTCCTGTGCTTGGAAATTTTTATTTAATCTGAATCACTTGAGTGTATCATTTCAGTCTGAAGTATTTTGCTTTTTATCTACTGATGCTCTGTGGTTCCCATGCTGCTTTATGATAAGGGCAAAAGGAATGCCTCAATTCCTTTTAAGGAAAACCATGAGATTACTTCTGGAAGAGTCTTTGCAGTAAGTTTGCTGGTGCTTTACCAGTACAGAAAGCTTCTGAATGACATTAAATGTTTCCACTATGAGTTCCAAAAGAAAATTATGCATTGCAATTCCTGGGCAAAAGGTTTTGAATTGTAGGCAATGCCTGTGAAATACCAGTCTAGAACTGTGATCCTCTATTTGCTCGAAGTTAGTGACAGCTCTGTGTGGTGTTTCAGCCACTGGAGGAAGTAGGTGGGGAAAAGATCCACCGTTGGGAGATGACAGCACAATGTAGGTCACCCTAGCGAGTTGAATTCAGACACTGCATCTGCCATGAGAATTCCTGGTTCTTCTGCATTACCACAGGAACATGAGCTACTCCCTATTGCTGTAGACTAGATGTAATCTACACTCCTAAGTATTTGACTTTATGGTCTTTTCATTTCATAATCTTTCATAGATAGATATACTCAAGTTTCACATAGATATGTAATTGAACAGAATACCGAGAAATTCCTAAAAATGAGCACTTTCACTTGATCTGAATAGCTGCTCCCTCAAATCAATGAGGACATTGGAACTCTTGAACTCTTCAGCAGTTGATGCATATAGAGGCAAAGGTTGGGGAATTTCTTTCTTTTCTCCTATTCTTTTGTTTACCCACATAATGCTTCTGTTTTTTCATAGTGAGAAGCCTGCCACAATAGGATAGGTATCTTCTGTAAGAAAGCAAGGCACTGCACTGAAGACTTCCTTAATTGACTGAATTGCACATTTGTTAATCCATTTTTTTAAAAAAATAATTCTATATGATGGCCTTTGTGAACTACGTATGTTGTCCTGTTTTTTTTAAGCTGATACTTTTAAAAATTGTATTGTGCCCGAGAGTGCAACATCTGTCTAGAGAAGCAAGAGAGTGTTGACTGATGCCAGTAAGCTGTGATTAGGAAGGCTGGAAGGCTTTTTCTTAATACTGCCATCTGCTCTTCTCAACGGATGAGGTCATCCCTGTGAGATACCCTACACTGACTTTCAGAGTTGAGCTTCCTCTGTTGTGCTCCATGCTAGTGTTTATGCATGTTTGCCCGTTTACTTACTTTGTTATATGACAGAAAGGGAAATCTGTGTGTTGGTATCGCTCAAAGGTGCTCAAAATACTGGTTGTTCACTATCGCTTGTGACACAGAACTGAGAACAAGTAACAGTCTTGCTCTGGGTTTCAGCAAGCATTATTTCTTCAATTAAAAACAAGAAGAGAGCCAGTAATAACTGAACACCATTACTTAAAAATGCTACAGCAGCATAAAGTTTATATGAGCACTGTTTTCTTTCCTGTGTGGGCTAGTGCATTTGGTTACTGTCTTAAACTTTTATCATTTTCAACCTTTGAAGTCAAAATCCTTCACTTACTGGGGAATGAGTTCTCTAAAAGTAAATGAAGCCTTCACAGAAACATCAGTCTGAGCTAATTAAGCCAAGTAGTGACGTACCTTTTTTTTGGTGACAATAATTCCTGTAACATTCTTGCTCCTGATTTAATGTAGTAGAACAGCGTGAACTGATCCTGATTTTAACCTAATGCAGAAGTAAAAGCTTTTGAACAAACACCTGCCTGAAGCCTTCCCTGTGTATGAAGCTGGGGTAACCACTGACTTCTGGGGTTGAATTTAAAAGTACCATTTTGTGTGTATGTGTGGTTTTTGTTCGGTTTTGCATTTTGTATTTTTTCAAGACTTTTTTTTAAGGAATTATTTTTGTAAACTCTGTGGTTGTGTATGTGCCTCAAACATTTGAGTTTATACACATTTTTTGCAAGGTATATCCATATGTTTTATTACTAGTAGCAAAAATGGCAGTGCCTCTTCAGCTACTTGTGCCTGTCTTACACTAAGAAGCTGTTTGTAGTTATCCAAAGAGTTTAAAACAACTTTGACATAAGTTAGCTTCTTTAATGGGCTTTTTCTTCCGCCTGGGAGAAAAGCATATCTTAGTAAACATTCTGTTCACAAACACTTCACTTTACAAACATAGAAGGACAGGGATGCAGCTGCTGGTTTGTTTTCTGGACGAGTTAGTCTACACCACAGCCAATGGGCACACCCTTTCCCTTGCCAGTACCTTTTAGAAAACTGAGCACATAAATAAGAAATCTGTTTCTCAAAACAACTGTCCTGGCAGAACTGAACTGGAATACTTTTCTGATCTGTTGTAGGATGGAGGAGTCGGTAGTAAGAGGGAGGAACTCCTCCCGTGGAGTCTCACTCTTTCTAAAACTCTCTGCCTTACGAAACTGGGATGTGCAATGGCGCTGAAACAAGGCGAACAGCCCACTCTTCTGAGGATGCAGTTGCATTAGTTTCTAACTCTATTTGAGAGTGTTTTACTCATTACCTGATGTCAAAAAGCTGGAAATTGTTTTTCTGCATATTTGAGAGGAGGCTGGTAGAGGGGTTGGGTGTCCATGTCCCATGGTAATCTTTCATTCCATCAATGACTAGAAAAAACCCAACAATCTAGTTGTTTTTTGTTTTTGAATTAGTGTGCATGCAGTAGTTCACAGCTAGATTTTAAAAGTTCTTTGAGCCCTTCATGTTTTTCAGTAAGTCATGGAAAACTGACAAAGGACTTAAAAGGGTACCTTTGTTACTAGATAAAATAATGAGGTCCTGCATTCAGTTTATGGATCAAGCATAGTATTCATGATACTTTCTTTTTTTTTATATATCTCATTAGCCATTTTTGTCATTCTACTTTTTTGGACAGTGACTTTTTGGACACTGTGTCTTGATGACAGCACTTTTTGCTGAGAATGGTTGTTAAGGTAGTGCTGTTTCAGTAAGTCTCTGAAGGTGTTTGACTGGCAACCAATGTTGTTTATTAAGAAGGTAGAATGATACAAAACCCAGTACATTAAATGTATTAAAACCTATTTCACAGTACACTTCACTTTAGGAGCCAACCAACAGATAATAATCTTAGTTCAGTAAGGTACAACGTGATCAGTTGAACTGATGTGGCTGTTAGGTTTTTATGCGTTACCCAGGAAAACCAAAAATCATTGTTAAAAGAAGTAACAGAGACTTAAAGAAACAACATATTGTGACATAAATACAAAAAAAAATCTGAGCTATTTGGCAAGAGTGTGCTTTAATATTGCAAATTGTAAAGGCTCAGATTTGGAAACAAAAAGGGGCAGAATTTGGTTTGGAATGGAAGATTTGCATGTGGTCTACATGTCTAAGGTCCAAATATAGTCAGTGAGGCCAACTGATCTGTTACCTTCATCCCCAGCTTACTGGCTGGGAGATGAAAAGCAGGACATGAGCCAGCAATGTGCGCTTGCAGCCCAGAAAGCCAAGCATATCTCAGGCTGCATCAAAAGAAGGGTGGCCAGCAGGTCGAGGGACGTGGTTCTGCCCCTCTACTCTGCTCTGGTGAGACCCCACCTGGAATACTGCTTCCAGCTCTGGAGCCCACAGCACAGGAAAGACATGGACCTATTGGAGCGGGTCAAGAGGAGGGCAACAAAAACTATCAGAGGGATGGAGCACCTCTCCTGTGAAGACAGGCTGAGAGAGTTAGGGTTGAGAGAGAAGGCTCCAGGGTGACCTTATTGTGGCCTTTCAGTACTTAAAGGGGGCTTATAAGAAATACGGGGACAAACTTTTTAGCAAACTTCTTGTCCTATCTTTCATGATAGGACAAGTGGTAATGGTTTTAAACTAAAAGAGGGAAGATGTAGGCTAGATTTAAGGAAGAAATTTTTTACAATGAGGGTGGTGAAACACTGGCACAGGTTGCGCACAGAAGTTATAGAAGTTATATCCCTGGAAACACTCAAGGTCAGGTTGGATGGGGCTCTGAGCAACCTGATCTAGTTGAAGATGTCCTTGCTTATTGCAGGGGGGTTGGACTAGATGACCTTTAAAGGTCCCTTCCAACCCAAACTATTCTACGAAAACCAGCCAGCCTTGGTTGACTGTAGTTGGAGCTTCAGTTGTGGTCATCTAAATGGAAGTAGCTTTTATCTTCTAATTGAATCTCACTCCAAAAAAAACTCGATAGTTGCAGCCAGTGTCAGTGGAACAATGAACTCGCTGTGCAATTTGTCTGAAAGGGCTAACACAAGCCATTGATATAGGAACAATAGAGTATTTCTGCCGGAGTGCTTCTGGGATGTTGTATTGGACAGCTAGTTAGTGGGGGAGGTTAGTGAAGAACAATAAGAAAGATTAAAAGATTTAACTTTTTTTCTTCACAAGAAAAGCTTCACTTAATACACTGAGGAATGGAATTTGATAATAGACTCTTCACAGCAGCAGACAGTGATAACTGTTTTAAGACTATTAATGGAGATTAAAAACATGTAACTAATGAATTTAATTAAAAGTGAGGGTAGTTAGCTGTTGAGATAACTTAGTTATGGTTTATCTTCCGAAGCTGAAAATGCTTACCAAATTCAAATGCAACTATCACATCTGAAGCAGAAATTAACAGGGAATTCCTTTTTGTTTTGTAAGACCAGAGGTCAGTCTCTGTCACCCAATCTGAACAGGTAGACTGGCTGATAGGCCCTGTTGCATGAACCTGGTATTGTGCTTTGAAATATATTACACAGATTTTAGATGTTTGTGGTTCTTTTTTAAAATTTCTTTTCAAAAGATTAAGCTCAAGGTAACACTAAGGTCTTCCTTGGTTCTGTTGGATCTTTGGTTGTGGCATGTATATGGAAATGGTTTATCAGCTTTAGACTCTTGCATGTTGTGGGGTTTTATACATTTATATGTATTTGTACTGAGTCTGGCTGGGTTGTGGAGTTAATATTCTTCATAGGTGCTCTTGGGGTGCTGTGCTTTAGATTTGTCACCAAAACAATGCTGATGACACATTAAAGTTCCAGCTATTGCTGAATAGTGTTTGCAGTGTCAACTCTGCCTCTGTTTCTTACTCTGCCCTCCCAGAGTAAGACATAGGCTTTGTGTGTGTGTGTGTCTGTGCGTGCGCGTGAGCTTGGGAGTGGACACAACCAGGCAGATGGCCCAAACTAACCAGAGACTCTGTAACACCATATAACATTGTGCTCAGTAATAAAGAGGGAAAAGAGGGGGGTTTAGTGACATTAGTCATCTTTTGCATCACTTGTTTTATTTGTTTTCTTTATTCTTCCACTTTTCCTTTGCTTACTAAACAATTTTACCTTGACCCACAAGTTTTCTTGCCTTTCCTTTTCTGCCTGCGAGGGGTAGAAGTGAGTGAGTGGCTTTGTGGTGTTTAGCTGCCTTACCAGGATTAACTCACAACAATATTTTATATGTATATGCATATAAATGTGTATGGCTATATATATGTATAAATATATCTCTCATATTTATGGTCTTTCTAAAATGAAATTAAAATCTTCATGCATTGGTAAGTTAAACTTCATTGTACACATATGGGAGATGATTTGAAAGTGTTTTGGAACAATGTGTTAAATCTTATCCACTTGTCAATTTACAGTATCTGAAATTCTTATTTACTTACTGCACTGTAGTTTAGTTTTATCTTCAATGGACTGATTGTACAAGTGAAAATAATTAGACTGATTGGAAAATAAATGCTTTCAATACTAACCTGAAAGATTAGTTTTTGAGACTTTTCTCTAGTGGATTATACAATTATATGCAAAACAAAACACTTAGAAATACTTGAAGTTGGATACACAAAATATAATATTGTGAATTTAGAGTAGAATTTATTCTGTATGTAATGTTGAAAGTGATCTCTACATGATAGCCAAAATATGTAATAGCCTCATATATTATTTTCAGGCGTCATTACGGATGTTTGGACCTTACAGTTTAAGTATTGTGTGTATCAGCTTTCCAGCCATGAATGAAAACTTTTTCTTTTAATCAGGATGAAAATAATACAGAGAATGCTGTCAGTTCTTCAGATGCTGAGAAACAGGATTCTCCCCCACCAAAGCCTCCACGGACCCGCAGGTAGTTAACTATATTAATATACTTTTTTAAGCTGACAGATTGACATGCTTCATAAATAAAAAGTAGAACAAAACTACTGATACTATGAAGACTTTTAAGATGCAATTTTTTTTATTTAAAAACAGAAATATACATAATACAAATAGAAGTCTTGTAACTGACTCTGCAAATATAAGCTTTAATATCTTTGTGAAATCTGTGTTTGAATATACCAGTCTTGCCATGACTACATGGGAGTAGACGAACATACCCCTTTAGTAGTCAGACATGTTAGATCTACTTGTACTCTAATTCTGCTAGGTGATAGCAGCAAAACATACTTCAAAATAGGCTCAAATAATGACTGAACTCTCATTTTTGGAGGTAAAACCATAGTATCCATTTATTCAAGAAAATGTTACCTTACAGACAAGTACTGCTATTGACTAGAGCCTGCCAACAAAATGCTGTTCTTACTGAGAAGAAAAATTGGTCCCGCCAGTCTTTTCATTCAACAGAAGAAAAAGAAAATCTTCTCTAGCTCTTAAAATACATAGACTTGACTTTAAGGAAACCAAAAGTAAATCTGAACTAAGTAAATCTGCCTAAAATGGGTATCCAGCCTGAGCGTTTGACAGCTGAAGCAGCAACTCACCTGAAGTAAGTGCTGAGTTTCTGAAAGGGGGACCTTTGGCAGGTGATCTTGCCTGTGCTACGTTGCCTGTAGTTAAATATACATTTAAGGTAAGCACTTGGGTTTCCTAAAGTTGTAGAATGGCATAAGAAACCACCAGCCAGTTAATACTCTTGCATAATATCTAGTCACATAAGGAAAGTAGTTTTACTGCTTTGAAATATAATCAAACTGGAGTAGTGCAAGGTCAGGTCGGTAGTGGGAATTCCTATTCATTTGATACTTTAATGATTAAAGGTAGAAGATGAATTAACCACTTCTTTGCAGTATTGCATTTGGTGGGGTACAAAATGGTGTGGTAAAGTGAGCCCATTTTTGAGGCGCTAGCAAGATGACTGCGGTGATTACACAATAAAATGAATTTTAACTTCTACATTTTCTAGGTTTGGTAAAGGAGGAGATTTAAATATATGTGTGTGTATACAGAAAATATAATTGGGTGTAGCCATTTGAAAATCAGTGACTCAGAATGGGTAGCAGTGTGTGTATATTCAATATTGCAACATCGTCGTCTTGTGACAGGAATAAATGTAGTTTAAAACTGGGTATGGCAGTGTTCCACTTGCCTATTAACTACTAATTTGGGCCAGATCTGGAATATTGCATGTGATTCTAACACCCATTCTAATGGGGATATCGGAGAACTACCGTAAATGGACCTATTGCTCTACTTCTTTAGTCTCCCCGAGGATGGTATTTGCCATAAGATAAGTTTGGAAATAATGTATGATAACAACCATTGATGACACAGTAGGATAAGAATATGAGTTGCTGTTATAGTGAATTTAGCATTAGTTATGTCAAGCCAGATGTTAGAGGAGAATACAACATTGAAAGAGAGAGATGGAAACGGGTTGGGGCTTTTCACGAATGGCACAGTTTGTGCTGTGTAGGTAATATCACTTTTGCCTTATTTACATTGATGGTAATGTGATTGTATTCAATTATGTTGATTCAGATGATGACAGAGGAGTCTGTCAACCTGTGTTCATCATGTGTTCCAAGCTCTTCTTGAAACTTAGTCACTGAACTTAGATATGACTTCTATCCAATAGGTAATTTCCTTATTAGTGTTCCTTGAAATAATCTTGGGTGTACCTAGGTTTTTATCATTTTTATATATTCGTGTAATAATCATACATGCATAATTCATGTTTTAGCACACATCTGTTCTGTCTTAGCTGCACTGCATTGTTCTTTACTTGCTGCATGAAGTTAAAATCTTTTAATCTCTCTTATAAAACCTGTGTTTTCTTGGGCCCGCTTCCATAAACTCGTACTTTCCCATCTGCCAGCGCTGGCAGGAAGATTGGTTCCTTAGAGGTGAATAAATGGAAGCTTTTAGCAAAGCGGTTGTCTCTTTCAAATGAAGATTATTTTTGAACAATTAATTCCACCCTTCATGGAAGATGCTTCTGAGGAAAGATTTTATTTGCTATTAGTCACATCTGCTCAGAATACCCACTAACGAGCATGTTTTTTCTTGATGTGGGAGGTAATTTTACAAATCTGCAGCCTGATTCAGTCAGGACTTAGAGCCAGGTTTTGCGTGTTGTGGATGTTCTGGCAGAGGTTCACATCCTTTTCCTGGAGAGGAGGGGAGAGCAGAATCCTTGACAGATTCTAATTTAATCCCCGTATGGAGAAGGAAACTGTTAAACATGATATATCTCCTTATTGCATCCGTAGCTCTTTTCCCCAAACCATTCTCTTACCACTTTTTTTTCATGTCCCTTCTATTATTTTTCTCTACGTTGCTGCAACTAAAAATACCTTGGTACAACTATTTTAAGTACTTGTCTACATCTTTGCGGTAGTGAATGTTTTCAAGGGGAGTCTAAGAGTCATTGCCTTTACAGATACATTCCTATTCAGTCGGTACTTTGAGATAATATAGTTTAACCCACATTTTCAGTTTGATTTAGAATTTTCACTGAGAACTCGCTTAAAATGTTTTATTCAGTAACATTTTTAGGTTGCCAGTCAAATGTGTACTTGAGTTGTACATGCACTGTCTCTGAAGAAGTTACAAGCAAGATGCTAAAGTTAATATTTTTTTAAAAGGAATAAGGCTTTTAAATTCTTTATATGCTGTGTTGTAGTTGGCTTTAGAATGTGTAATTAGTAAAGCAACCTGCGTTTATTTTTCTTCTTAAGAGAAGGTTTAACAGTTGCTTTTTTGTCCAAAGCAAAAAAGATTACGGTGACTAATACTGAACAGTACGGTGTCCTAGCTTGGTTTCAGGTAAACTTGCCTGAGGTGATCCTGATTGAGCAGGAGGAAAATTGGTTTACATCTCTTGACCTCAGGATGCTTGTCTTCCATGTTGCTATCAGACCAAGCTATGTTTGCTTGGGTGGCAATGATTGACTCCTGTCAGTTGTTTTCTGATGGCCCTGAGGCTGTTTGCTGGATGAGATGGTGACATCTCCTCTACAGCGCTTTTCAGTAGCTAACTACACGGTACCACTCGGTACATTGTAGAATTTTTCTATAAAGGTGACTTTCTCACCTGTCTCTTTTCTTGTTTGTCACAGTACCGTAGGACAGGTCATCTCTGTATTATTTTTAAATTTGTAGATCTCTTCCTCTTAAAGTGTAGCTAGTATCAAGTTAACTCTCATGTTTGTACTAAGTAAGGATGAGATGCCACTGAATACTTTTGCTGTATAAGATAGAAAGCTTACTCGGAGAGGAACAGAGGGATAATTAATCCTTTTAGTGCTTGCATTGGCCTGAGGATGTCTTGTGGAAGGAGCGCTACAAAGTCTAACTTCTAATTGTTCTTTTCTAGGCTTCTTTTATGTCTGTCTCTTGGAAGTTACAAGTATCTTTAGGCTATTGATAGTAAATCTATATTCAATTGGTATTTTGTTTACTTTTATTAACTCACCGTGAAGCATCTAACTGTACTTGTTTTGCAGAGGTTCTGGAATTGTACTGCCTTGCAACCTTTTGTCACCTTGTAATGCTTTAATGTAACTCATGTTTGCTGTACAATATATTAGCATAGTCATTTAGGTTAATGTCTATCTGCATTTGATGTCAACGTTAAAAAAAATTCAAATAATATTACTCCTTGATTATCATGAAGGTAAACAAGAACAACTCATGAGTGCGTTCGTCAGCACCTTATTCTAGAAATTGCTGGGCTTTGCAGTTTCCGATCGCTTCTTGTGAAAGTCACCTTGAACTTACATCTCTGTTTCATTTCTTTGGAGGACTTTGTGGGGTAGATAGCATTGATTTAGACATGGTTTACTGTTTTCAGGTTAAGGCAGGAAGAGGGCATGAGTAAGTTTTTACTTTTGTTGGATGTAAGGCACTAAAGAACCAAAGTTTTAAATTTGCAATTTAGGACTGTGCATGATGTTACATGACACTACAACTCGAGCTTTTACTTCAAATTTAGAAGCAATGATGGTACTTTAGAATTCAGAGAGAACATTTTAATACCTTTAAGGAATATTCCTTGAAATATTTCTGTGTTTAGTTCATGCTAAAGTATTTGGAAAAAGGGGTTGTTTATTTTAACCAGGCTTGGTTACAGAAAATTCTTTGGGTTTGAGTTCAAATGCAATTTGAAAGAAATAGAGAGACTGAGACACAAACTCACAAAACGAAAAGATGAGGTAACAACTTACTTGTATGCCCTGTAATGAAGAGCTACGTACTACTGTCTGAAGGAGAAAAGGTAAAATACTGCGGCTGTTTAACTCTTCTTCACATTATGCTTGGACTTCAATCTAACGACATTAAAATACATTTCAAGGGTCGCGTGTAATTCTGTTTCCTTTCAGGCCCTGCAGAACCCCTCTCTTCTGCAAAGCTGAGATAAAAAACATTGGTTGGTTGTTACTTGTTAGTTACCGCTCTCTGATTCATATGTCACAATTGAAAAAGCAAAAAGTCTCATGTAACTAAATTTTACAAGAAAAATTCACCAGTTGGTTATTTTTATTCATTTCTTATGCTTTTATATAAATTATCTGTAGTATATTTTGTGACAGCTTCACTGAACTGGGGCTTTTCTTCCATGTGGATGGCAGTGATTTAATGCTTCAGCCTGCTTACATCGACTTTAATTTCCCTATTTTAATTGTGAGGGAGGATGTAGAGCTTGGTATCTATTTTTGGTTGATCGTAGCAGCTGCATTCCATGACCTTGGCATCACTCTTTTTTATTTGAAAATAAAACCGTACAGTATGCTGCATAGAATAACCATGGATTACTTAAGGGTTGGGTTTTTTTTTTCTTTTGAACACTGGCCAAGTGTCATTTAAGTCTGAGCCTATGGTGCCCTGTTTTAATAATATAGCTCTTTTCCATTGAGGCTAGAATGGCTTAGATTTTAAAACATTCTAAAAATTTAGGATATATTGCATAAAAAGCAAAAATAGCATTGCCATTGGTTCATTTGGGTTTTGGGTTTTTTTCCATATGTACATTTTTGGTGGAAAGTTGTGGGAGGTCTTTTTTTTTTTTGACAAATTACTGTACTATTGACAAATTATAATTAATTAATTTTTATTATGACAAATGATCAAAAAAATATGATTACCTAACGCGTGGTTTACCTTACAGCTGAGAAGCCATTAACTTTGAGGTCTTTGGCGCTAAGGCACTGCATTGGCTGCTCAGGTTGTGTGGCGATGAAAGCGTATGAAAAGCTGCCTTGATCACCTAGGGAAATTCTGTGTACAGTTATGCATGAGGAAGTGCCGAGGCGGTGCAATTACAAGATAATCAGTAGCAGTTGTGTATGAAGAGACGCTGTCAAGGCTGAGTTATGACAAGGCTTTCTGCTTTTTATTGCACGGTGTGATTTTACAAATATACTTGAGAAATACTTGCTTTTGCAATATACGAAAGCAATGCAGGGTTAGTTCAAAGGTCTAATACAGGAAAGCTTACTTGTCTTTCTCAAATGGTTTGGCATTTTTTGGTTCACTGACTCTTTTGTGTCTCAATATCCTCTTTCATTAGCTTTCTATTAGTTTCCTGGTGATTTAAGTCAAGCTGTTTTTACTGTACTGTCTCCTGTTGTTTGGAATAATTTTAGTAGTTCATCTTCAGATAATTTTCTGCCTCTGGGGGAAGAAGTGTCTGTAGAGCACAGCTGTTGGAGGAAGTGCCCAAAGAAAGCATTATGCAGCAGCTCAAAATGCCCAAGATTTTCTGGCAAGAGTTTTAGAAAAAGCTACTGCCAAACAAAGACCTCTTAAAGGTATACATATCATAGTAGTTCTGTTTTGTGAAAAGAAACAAAAACGTTATTTGCAATGCAGAACATGCAAAATAATAATACTGTGATGTCAGTAAAATGGAAAAATTGCTACATATTCAGAGAAAACCAGGCATCTATTTCCTTAAAAAAAGAAAAGAAAACCAAAAAACACACCACAAAAAAAAAAAAACCAACAAAACCCATCAGAATGCTATTTGGGCATCTCATTTTCTGAGGATGGATATTCTTCAATATTAATACTGCAAAGAATTATTTTGATAGAGAATTTCTCATTTGGTTGCTGCAAGCTCTCATTTAATAGTGAAGGAATGAAATTTAACTTCAAATGTAATGGGGAATATTTTAATAGCTCTGTTTAGCTGTGTACAAGGAAGATGATTACTCAACGTTTGGGTTGATGACTTGTGCAGTATTTCCTGTGTCATCAGTTCTACGCATACCTCTAAGGGGGCTGTTTGTGTACGTGTGGGGTGATTTTATTAAACAGTAATCAGTGAAGAACTTCGTGAATTTTGACTGCTATTATGGGCCTGTAATCTTGTCATATCTAGTTTAATGTGAACTTGCTTCTTTAGCTAATTGTAATGCTTAATGGTATGTCTGTACCAGATAAGAAATTAGTTTTGCTGATTGCATGTATGACTCTGGGTCAGGAAAATGAGGTCAATAAGGGAAAAAACTCATTTTCGGTTGGAGGATTTAGTGGAGATTACTGAGGAGCATCACTGCTTGTAAAGGGGGCATGTAATCCTGCAAGTGAACTCCCTCCATCCCTCTGTCCCGTTGTCTCCCACCAGAATAGAGGAGAGAAATCCAAGGGAAATTCTCCTGTTCTTCTTAGTGTGTATTAAGTTGGAGCAAGACTGACTTTTTTTTTTTTTTTTGCTCAGCTGATCTTTACTGATTCAAGCAAACAACTTTTTTCTCAAGATTTTTCATTTTTCAAGAACATCTAAAGGCAAAACAGTTCCCAAATTACTTTTAAGTTGTTTGGATGTGCTCTGTAGTCCTTCTGTCTCAGTGTAAAGCAAAATAGCAGTATCCAAGCACAAGTTGGGGAGAAAGAGAAGGAATTTGAGGCCCAACCCTTTGTGACAGGAGTCAGACAGGCAGAGAATGGAAGAAGGCACCTGGGAGATTTGCAGGGGGGTCTGGGGTTTTCCAGATACAAAGATAACTTGGAGAAGATCATTTGGAAGCTGGAGACCTTGCAGTACTTCAGTGGGTGGGGATGTTCATAAACTGAAAATACAAACAGTTCTCTTCAGTTTGGAATCCCCTGTGTAAGGACTTTGGTTATCCAGCCCATACTGCTAGAGCTTGGTGCTAATAAAATCATGAGGATGAAACTCATGCCGTAGTCTGTCCCAAGATAGGTGTGCTTTCCATATTGTAGAAGATTCAAGTGTGAGGCTTTTTTTACATAGGTTACGATAGTCTCAAGAATTTGCATTGGCAAAGTCCTTTTCAGGCCTTGCTTGCAACCAGGGGAGCTAATAGTATTGCTTTGATTTTGTTTGTGACGGGACACGCAGGCGAATAATGAGAGCCTGTCTGATGCCTTTCACTCATGAGTAGGCGGTCAGGAATTCTTGTGCAATTGTGTGGTCTTTAGCCCTGTTCCCTATAACTCTTAAAAGCCAGCCCACTGTTGGCTTTGTTCCAGTGTAACACGAACAGCATGTTTGATGCTTAACGCTTTTTGTGTGACTTCAGTAATGCCCGTAGGGAAGAGATAGCAGTTCGGTTTTGTAACTGTTGGGGTTTTTTTTTATTAGTCTTCTATGCTCTCCAGTAACCTTTTTGAAAATATGATCAAGATTTGAATCATTCTTGCTTCCTCTCGCTGTCTGACAAAGCTAGGTTGGCATATGTGAGCAGTATGAGAAGAAACCTCACCATGGACTGCTGGATAATGCAATGCTGAAGGGATGTGGAGTGTAACTTGGTACTCTGCATTATTCTTACAAGCCTTTCTACTTGTTTTTTTACATTCATACTTTCTTATTAATGTTGGCTGAGAAGGTGGAAAATTCTTTGGCCTACAGAGCTATGTTACTAGCCCTTGTTCTCTCCAGTATGGCGGCTTTTTCAGACTTAATAGGAGCAATAAGAGGAAGATGGAGAGTTGTCTTCGAAAGCCAAATGCCTTAATTGACATGTGCAGGAATCTGATGCTAGCCTTTGTCAGTCTTTAGAGCGAAGTGATTGATTTATCAAATTTCAGAACTTGTGTTGTAAAGCATTTATGGTTTATAGTCGGCCCAGATTAATAGCAAGCCTTTTCTTTGGTCTTGTCTGTCCATGGCTCTAAACAGTCTTGTTAATGTTTTGGCAGCAGCGACAGCCTTTCTCTGTCTAGGTAGCCGTCTGATTAAAAAGGGTTTGAAAGACATGCCTCTTACTTTTCATCATCTTACATGTGGTGACTGACTGTGATGATCCAGCTGAGATTTCTTGGAGCTCCCCTGCAGTTGCTGAAATTTATTAGGCCTATGTTAGACTTCTTATTTCAGACTGGGCTTCCTCTGTGAAAGATTTGTAGGAGCAAGACAGGTAGTAGTAGAATTGGATGCTTTCTGACTGTTCCATGTTGAACAGCAGCCTGTATTTGGATGCCAGACTTCACCTACAATCTCTGAAGGTGTGGTTTTATTATGTAGCTGGTGGCTCATTATGAGATTTCTTTTTCCTCCACAGAATCTGTCAAGTCTCTAAAATACAAATACTTTTTCATTCTTATTCTTCATCTGAGTTAGCAATGTATGATTAACTACTACCACTACCATGGAAGTTCCATTTAAATAGCCTGAAAGCACAGGGCCTGGGGAATATAGTCTACATATCATCCTGCTGCTCCTTACAACGTGGGAGTTGTTACTGGCACACCTTCTTCCAGACCTCCCAGGTATGCTGTCTTCTGCCAGGTTTTACACAAATGCAGCAGGAGAATGCTGTCACAGTGATCTGTCATCTAGCAGGTAGTAAGAGTTTTCACCTTTTTGGAAGCCTCTGCTTTCTGGCTTTTGATGTGTAGCCTTTAATTTGCAAAAAAAGTCTATTTCACAAGAGTACGGTAAACGCTTTTCCTAATAGTTTCAGTTCTTCAGGATGTTGGATCATGAAAGGAAGGTACAGTCCAAGGTCTGCTGGTGACTTCATTTTCAAGGGAAGAGAATGTCTTGCTATAACCTTATCTCCAAGGGAAGGTTCCAAGTCTCCTGCTGCAGAGCTGGATTTGGGTGTTTTCTGGTGTCTGACATAAATTATCCCAAAAAACTAAAGGTGTATGAGGATTTGGCTGACTCCTGCTTGTTCAAGGTTACTTGGGTGCTGGGACCACCTGAACTTATCAGTAAAGACTCTGTGACCTTGGGAACTGTCTGTTCCCCTAACATGGAGGGATCGAAGTATCTGTCTTCTGAATATTCCTGTCTTAGACGCTATGTGCCTATGTAGAGGGTTTATTACTTCCCATGAAAGATGTCTCTGCCAACAGCAGGAAGTGGTCTGAGCTTTGTACATAAAATGGGTTGGTTTTGCTGCCCAAACATGTGGCCAAATCACGTTCCTTTGCAAACCGTAGTCCATTGTGCTTTGGTTTACCTGCCTGGATTGAAAGTATAATTCCTTTAAATGACTTCATCTTGTTTCTGTTCCTGTCACACGTTTGTTTTGCACCTCAGTTACCACTCTGTTACTAGTCTTACCTAATGAAAAGAAATATTTTTAAAGGCTTTGTAGACAAGATCTTAGTCAGTTGTACAAAATATTTATGGTCAAATATTCTATGTCTAATCTGAAAGTAAACTGACTGTATGCCTGAAGAGCTTCTCCTTTTAAGTAGGTTAAGATGAGCTGTAATAAGGAATGCCATGGTCTCACTAATATGCACTGTAATTTGGATCATATATTCTACTGTGAGTGGATTTTATACAGGGTGTACCTCGTGGCAGCTAAATTTGGTCTGCATCATTAGCCTTACAACTATGGAGAAACTATTAAATACAGAAATATAAAAATAACATGTCCTCCTGGACATGTGAGAAAAATAAATGAAGATATTTGGTATTAAGCAGGCTGTAAAGTGGTTTTTTTAAAAGAAATTTTTCTTGGCTTTGTTGAAAATTGAGTTCCGTATGTCTCGTTCCTCTGAGCCCTTCTTACGAAGCAAAAAAAGCACTGAAATCCTGCCACAAGAGGGCCTTTCTTACAGTCTTTGAAGAAATGCTTCTGGGAAAGGATGTGAGCAATCTTTGAGCTATCAGTGAGGATTAGTTGTGGGCTGAATGCATGTCTTTGTGATAGTCTGGAAGACGCTTTGAGTGTGTTGACTTAGTTCTTGCCTACCCCATTAGTCATATTTTATAACCGTGGTCTGTATGCAGTGAAAGCACTGCTTGCAGTTCAGTATTGGTATGGCAGCATTACTACCGCAGAGATAGATGGAGAGATATCTAAAATATTGTCAAAATACAGAAAACTTACACAACTGTGTGTTTGGGTTTTTTGCAGTTGCCTTGTAGAAGGAGACGCAAAAGAAGAAATCTTGCAGCCTCCTGAGCCTCAGCCAGTACCACCAATCTTAACACCATCTCCCCCATCAGCTTATCCAACAGTCACTACTGTGTGGCAGGACAATGACAGATACCATCCAAAGCCAGTTTTGCACATGGTTTCGTCAGAGCATTCAACAGACCTCAACGAGAATTACAATAAGTCAACAGAACTTTCAGGGAAGAATGAACCCAGTGAACGGGCAGAGAAAAGGCTGGAGCGCAACTTAAGTTTTGAAATCAAGAAGGTTCCTCTTCAGGAGGGACCACGAAGCTTTGATGGGAACTCCCTGTTGAACAGGGGACATGCAATTAAAATAAAGCCTGTGTCATCCTATGTAGTTGATAAGAGCTTTAAGCCACAGGAACAGATTTCAGGGGATTCATTTGTAGATACTTCTCAAAACTCATGTATGGAATGCAGCGTGCCACAGTCTAGTACAGCCTTAATACCTTCACCAGAAAGTCTGCAAAGTCAGCAGGCTTCCGATACTCCGCCAAGACCAGATCGTCTGCCTCTGACAGAAAAGGGACATGCCACGTGGTCACTGCATGGGCCTGAAAATGCACTGCGTACGTCAGTGTCTGAAGACACGTCTTCAGACCTCTTATGTCATGGTGTTAAAACTCTCTCTTTGGTATCAAACACCACAGTTGAACATCCTTCCAGTGATAATATTGATCATGCTACTATTTCTGTTCGAGCACCCCTCTGTTTTACTAATCCTCTTCATTCAGATGATTCTGACACAGATGAGATGAACTTTGATGGAGCCATGAGCAGAAGCGCATCTAATGTTTCAACCGCAAGTGCCACAGTTTCTGCTGCCATTAATACTGAAAACATTTCTGCCAGAAAAGTATTGCCAATGTCTATTGCTAGGCAAGACTTAACAGCTGTAACATGTTCTGAAGATGGCAAAGGTAGGTTTCATTGTGGTTCAGAAGTGCTACTCTTTAAGCTGGTTGCATATGTAGAGTTGGACAACATAAATTTCTTTAAAATGCAGTTTTCTAACTGTAAATTAAAACAGTGCAGTGTGACAGCGTCAGAAAGGGCACAACTCTTTCCCCCCCTAGTTTCCGTTTGCTTGTGAGCTATATCTGCTGCAAGGTACTACAGACCTTGATAAGCCGTTTTGAAAGCCTTATTGCGAGGTATGAATGCATTCTTAATTGCAGGTTTCTGTTATTGGTTGACGCATTTTTTTCTTTTCTCCATGTCTGATTTCATGGAATTGTCTATAATAATGGCAGTTTTGGGTAGCTGACGTATTTTAAACAGTCTTGTCCAAACACACATCAAATTCATGCTTCTGGTTGATGTGCTAGTCCTAAAAATGTAGATGTAACCTCTCTCACTGTGTCAGTCTTTGAAGTTGCTCATGATTTGGCTTCTGCATTTTAATAGCATTGTAAATATTTAGCCTTGCTTTAGCCATTTTATTTTCAGGTTGCAGGTCTTGTAATCCATCTCAGACTCAAGAATATAGGGTTATACCGCTTTGCAACAGTGATCCTTAACCATGTTTTATAGTGGCTTTTTCATTTTCATACTCGTTGAGGACTCTTCTGTCTGATGCTGGGGTTGGGGGTACAATCATCAGTGAAGCTTGCTCCTGACCCTACCAGCAGCCTACTTGCTTAACCATAACTGTTGGTGTGCATGATCTTATCGCATAATTAAATCCTCTTTGTAATTCAAATGGAGTGAAAAGTAGTTGTATCCTGAGGTTAAGAAAAACCCAAAACAACCACCATCCCACAACAACAAAAAACCCCAAACTTAAAACAAGTGCATGCTCCATAGTGATCTTATTTGCTGATTTTTACAGAGACTATTTCAATAAATGAAGGTTTTCTTACGCTGTATAGTAAACTTGAGATGGAGCAGGTCTCAGAGAATCACTTCGAACACTGTGGCTTGAAAAACGTGATGGAGCTCCTGTCCCTGCTGCTGGCATGTTGGCAGGGCAGGCTTCGCAGCTTCATTAGTTAAACAGGTCTTTATGAATCCTGTGTAGAATACAGTTGCAGATGAGACTTCTTATGGCAGCAGCTACCTTGAATTGTTTTAAACCTTTAATTTCTACTCCAAATTCCTGAGCAGGCAGGAGCGGGGCTTTTGCTGCCAGAACAGCTTGCGTAGTACACTCCTGAGAGGCGAGACTGGGGATGGAATGTGTTACTGGCAACAACGGTAGCCGTCTCCTCTGGCTCCTATTTACCCTTCTGGCTAGTAAACCTTGCACTAGGCTGTTTAACTAGTTTATATCAGTGGTGTGGGAACCAGCCTGGGTGGGCCCCGAGATGGACTTGGGAAGCAAAACAGCGACTTGGGGCTTTAGGGTAGCAGCTAATGTGGGTCTTCCCTAGAACTGACTGTTGCACGGCGCAGGCCTGACGAGCACTGTTGATTAAAGTCCTTGCACCGTGCAGTCTGGCGGTGCTGTATTGACTTTGGAAGTGAGCATGGCTAGAGCTGCCTAAGAAAAAACAAAAATGGCTGCTTAGTCTTCGGCACAGCTGAAGAGCTCGTACGTATTTTCAACATGCTTCTTGCCATGGTTTGGGAGCTTCATCAGTGGTTCAGTTGGTAGGCACCAACTGTATATACCTACCAGTATCTGCAGAAGAGTTCAAGAAGCCGATGTGTTGTAATCAGGTGAACTCTCAGTTGCAGTGGCTGCATATAGACATGTAATGAACTGCAATTAAATTACAATAACTATTGTGGCTACAGTTATTGGCAAGTTACTTGTTCAAGAAGCAAACGATACCGCTCCAGTGCAGACTGTTAGTTCTGCGTATATTGTGTTGCTGAAAGAATGAAGAAAAAGTATTCATTGGAGTTGCCAAGGCTTTTTTCTCCAAATGGTTTAGACTATTCTACTTTTTGTTCTTCCATCACCTACAAACTGGTTCTTAACCCCTTAATGTGCCGATAGCGTTGTTAGTGTGGCGTTGCTCCCAAGGCGTTAGCATCGTAAAACAAAATGGTTTATAACATTTAAAGCAAATTTTTCTTTTGCTTTAAGTTTCATGCCAAGTTTAGGATGATCTCATGTATCAAAAGATCAACTTCTAAAAATCTAGAAGGAAAACTTAGGTGTGTGTTTTAACTTACTTAAATGTTATATTTGATTTAGATGCTGATACTAGTGAAGATTCCTCTCCCCCGCTCCCAGAAAGAACACCAGAATCATTTGTATTAGCAAGTGAACAGAGTGAGTTTTTAATGTTTTGTGATAATTGGGGATAAAATGTGAAATGCATTTCAGTATTGCATTTGAATGCCCCTGCTTTTTTGGTTAACCTTAAAGTGTTGGAGCGAGTTGTAAAATCGAATGAAATCTAGCACGTGTAATGGCTTATTTTGAGGTTTAACTTTCACAAGCCCTTGAAGACAGTCAAATTATTTCTCACTTCTGACTAAGCATGCTGTTACATGATATCTAAGTATATTGGAGGCTTCAACATCGATTTTAGTGGAGCTGGTTTTCAGTCTGAAGGGTATGGAAATGAGTTACAGTGGGGAAATGCAATACAGTTGGGGGATTCCCCAGCTATTTTAGGAAGTTTCCTGCTGCTCCCAGGTAGGGAATGGGAAAACACGTGACAGTGCTTATCTGATTCTCCGTTCCTGGGCAAAGGAAAGACGATGACGTTTCGTACTGCACTGCATCTAGTGAACAAGCCCAGTTTATTTAAGTTTAACAGTTTGCTCTTTGCCTGTGTCAACAGGGTAACTGAAAAAGAAAACTGACACTTACAAATGATGTGCTTATATCTTCATATTTCATTCATCAAGCAGTAATAGCAGAATTAGAAAAAAGATTAATTGAAATGATAAATTAGGTCGGTTTGGTATCTTCGAAAAAACTTACTGTGGTGTGGTTATTTACTGAGGCTTTTGTTTAGTGTCACTTTGTGAAACTTCCAAAAATTTTAGGCTAAAGTAGTTAATACAGATATTTTCAGGATAAAAACATTGAAGTTTTGTAAATATGTCCCTTGAGTGTCATAAGCATAGGTAGTTCAGAGTCAAAGTGATCCTTTCTTTGGATATTACGGACTTGCTTCTTTTCTGTGAGAACAAAAGAAACAAGCTTTTTTTCTTTAAAAAAAAAAAAACACAACTTTTTCAGACTGGAATCACTAAGCCCACTTCACTTTTGATTGTGTTTTTGCATGATGTCAGTAAAAGACAGGTGTGACTGTCCTGACTTTTGTGTTTTCTTTACTTAGTATGATTTTTTCAGATCTACTATTATTGCACAGCTGGTATAACAAAATTTTAAAAATATTATTGAAAAAGAAGCTAATTCTCCTATTCTTAGGAACCCCTAAATGAAGGAAATTAACATCCACAACGCAAACACTGCAGCCTTGTGTTTTGAGTTCTGTTGTGGAGTCTTCCCTTATCTTGAAAGCTCTTCTTGTAAAGAGAGATTCATGTTTTTACAAGCATTTAATTTTAAAAAGGTGCTTTATAGCACACTTCTAATGCTGTGTTCTAATGCCGCATCATGGAGAGAACTCAAGTATGTTGAGTTTGATTTAATTTTTCCTAGGCACACCCTTGCCGAAGCCAGTTACGATTGCACAGTCGGAATGGAGCATATTACGTGATCAGCATCTCCCTGAACAGTCAGTCTCTACAGTAAGTACAGGAGACACGTCTGTACTAATCAGTCATTTCTAATTTGGTTGGGAGCTACAAGAAGCAAAATACAGACTTGTGAAAAGTTACAGCTGCTGATCATCTACAGCTAGCCAGTTTTTCCTCTGCCTGAGATGCTGAACTGGTGCGTTAAGAGCAAGTTTTCTTTCCAGGAAAACTACCTGGTTTTCTAAGTTCAGCAATACTTTTAAAAGTCATCCTCAATATACCCTGAATTATGGCTTTAAGAGTGTAAATATACTGCTTTTGTGGTGCTTGCTGGCTGCCCTTCATGCATCATAGGCTAATTCCAGCTGGAGGAGAATCGAGGTTTCTCATCTAACTTGCTGCGTGAGGCAGGGACTCAGACCTGGCTGCCCAGGGCTTTATCCAGTGGGGTCTTGAAAACCTCCAGAGATGGAGACTCCATATCCTCTGTGGGCAACCTTTTTCACTGCCTGATAAAGTTTTTCCTTATATCCGTATTTCTTTTAAACCAACCCTTTACTGCCCATCAGATTTCACTCACTTTAACGAGTTGCTCGAAGTCATCCATTATCAACAGCTGGCAAAACTTCAAAAGCATATAAATCCTCTTTACATTCATGCCGTTTTATCATGCACCCCCAATGCACTTTACAGCCACCTTTTCACACCACTTAAAAATTTGACAAAAAAGGTAAATTAATTTTCAGGGACTGTAAATTTAGTATGGGAACTAAACTACCTAATTTTGCAAATAACGTGCAATATGACAATTTTAACTTTTTATTAAATATTAAGTAAGTTTCTGACAGTAAATTCTTTATTAACTACTGTAGCATTTTTTTTTCAGTGTTATAGCAAGTCAGAAATGTAGGAGCAAGTAGACATTTCCACAGATGATGTATATTTTTTTGAAGATGTTTTCATCGTCTTAAATTTCTGGTGTTCTTTTAGTATTTTGGAAGTGGTTTACAGAATTATTTAAAATATTTCTCATTAACAGGGTTTGAAAACAACTTCACCTGTACTACCTGGTAAGTGATGGAAAAGATTTTATTTATTTATTTATTATATATGAAAAGGCAAGTTATTTCCACTTGTTAACCTGTCCAGTAATCCCATAAGAGTGGGAAGTTTAAGTAACCTAACGATTGGAACAGATAAAGCATCTTGGGAATATTTTTATTAGAAGATTAGAAACTACCAGGGAGAAATTTTTCTCGTGGAAATTCACAAATATGTCGTGATCCAACCTTGAAATACATGTATACATACAATTGCTTCAAAAGCTACTTTCTATCCGCAATGCTTTTCCATTTCATTGGCAAATCTCTAAAAAATTACAGTAGCCTTGCAACAAGCTCATCTCTTCCTAAACAATTTTGAAGTACGCTTTTTAAGAAATGAGAAATTGGCTGTTAAATCTTTATAGAGAGTATTTGATGCAAGTTGTGTTTTGGACTGAGCTGTACTTCAAAATAGCGTTCACACAGTGCTGAGTACATGAATGTTAGACTAAGGGAGGTGTTTGTCTTTTCCAGATCATCCTGAAAGGAGCAACAAAACACCAACTGACGTTTTACCTCAGATTTCTTTTTCCGGTTCCACTGATACAAGAGGTCAAATTTCAGAATTTCCTGCAGAAGTAACAGATATTGGTAATTGCAATTCTTCCAAAACATAATCACTAGATAATTTAAACACAAGATTCATTAACATTACTAGCTTGGGTAGCTTCGACTGCTGTCTCCCTGCCTTGTCTCTTCAGCATTGCTGAGTTTTTCCCAGAGCGAGCGATTCAGTCATTCTTCACTTTGTTTTTTTAGAGTGTATGAAATACAGAATTAGTCAAATGGGATATAATTTTGGTAGAACACTGAAAACTTTCAGAAATAATACTGGAGAAAACTGCTTTGGTACACAGAGGGGGTTGGGGGGGGGTGGAGAAAAAAAACAATAAACGATAACAAAGGCTGTAATACTGTACTTACTGAGAAGTACTTTCCAAGTGAGGTTTAAATTGTGAACTATAATTATATACAAATTCTTCATGTGTGTATTTCCTATGGCCATGGTGCCTTTAGAACTCCTAATGCTACAAAGTCATTTTCTAGCCCTGAGAATAAATCTCTTCCATAAGAGCTGGAGCATTTCTTACAGTGATCCTTCTGACCGCTGCCAACATTTGCGAGACTGCATTGTCTGAGGCGACAGAAGTATTAAATACACTTATTTCCTTAGGTTTTGGTAACCGCTGTGGAAAGCCCAGAGGACCGAGAGAGCCACCTTCAGAATGGACATGATCCAAGAACCAACGGACATACTATCAATAAATTATACTGGAAGACTCAAGTGCCACTGAGAACTAGAAAAATAGTATTCCACTTTTCTGGGGGGCGACTAACACAGAGCAGTGTAGATCTAACTACCAAATGGTACACTCTTGCAGTACATCCCACGCAAAACCTTAAACATTGTTCACGCCAGTGGATTCCAGTATTACAACTTAACTTTTTGCTGGGGCCATCTACCTGCCTTATTACACTTAGGAGAAAGTATTACATATGATTTATTTTGTAACTTCGAGTATTATTGCCTTAATGTCTTTTAACCCTGTTACACGCTGCTTGTAGACATATGTTAATATAGTAATACTTTCGACAGATTGTGTCTATGGACTACTTTTTGCTAACGTTTGATTACCATGTATGCATTATTTTGTATATGTACAGGGCAAGTAAGTATATAATTTGATAAAGTTGCAATCATAAAATATTAACAGAAGATGTAAGAAATCTCTGCATGATCTAAATTTTTGTGTACCTTATTTGTAAATTATTTGCCCTGAAGTTTTAGAAAATAGTTTCTGGGGTTTTTTACAAAAATTGCTGGACACACACAGCCAGAATTACAGGTTAGCAGAGATAAAGATTGTAATACATTTTGTAAATTGTAAGCAAAAGGTTATTTTTATATTATATACTGTTTAATTGTCAGACCTAATTTGTTCTGGTTTTCATCTAGTCATGGAGATTCAGTAAGTGCCTTGGAACAGTATTGAATTCTCTTAGCCTGTGTATGTTACTTCAGTGTTTTGAGTTCATCTGGAATTAGATTATCAAAAATATTTGTACGTTTCTAGTATATTTGACCTGCCAGTAAAAGAGAAACCATTCTACATAATCGACACTCCTTAGTTTTCATTTTAACGTTTCATCAGTTGCAATCTTTAGAAAATGCATCACTATCAACTTTTGGTATAACTAGGGTTTTACAGTTTTAGTATGGCGTGTTTCTAATTCGGGGAAACCAGGACACACTGGTGAAAGGACTGTTTGAATACCACTGTCTTCTCTTACGAATGGTAAATACCATTTTTGTTGTTCAGCAACTGCGTATGTAAGAAAGCAACTTATATGAAGGTTCACATAGAGCCCTTGCAGCTACACTGTATCTTGGCAATATATTATGTCAAGAGTTAATCCTTATAAGGATTCCTTACTTAAACTTTTCTGTAATGCAATCTTTAAATTAAAGAAAGTCAAAATCTCACTATGGGTGTTTTTACTCTTAGGAAAAAACCTGTTTTCAGAAGCATCCTTCACTAAAGTAGCGTGAAGGATGGCAGTCTGGCTTAGCTTATAGATCTCGTACTTGAACAAAACAGTGACCCTCAGGACCTTCTTTTTAGCAACAACTTTAAAAGTTCTGGCTGGCCATAATGCCATGGGAGTGAAGCAGAATGCTTAGAGGAAAAACGTTTATTTTAAGTAGTGAAACTATCTATTAATCTGAACTTCAGCCATGGAAACATTATGTTTAATTTACTACTTGTACCTTTAGGGCCTCTCCGCTACAAGAGCGCTAATGCCCAGATAGCAGCACTATTATAACTTCCAAAAGGTACATTATTTGCAATTACTGTCTTTGCAGATTAATCACCCTGCATTTGGTACACACGACAGACTGCCTAGCTGGGGAGCTCTTTCAAAGAACTGTATGCACTATAAATACTTATCTTGACTTCCCACGGATATAGTTTTGCAATTATTCATTTAAAAGTAAATAATTCCATGATATACGCTATGTGGGATAACCTGTATCAGCGGGATTCCTGCTTTGTAAACGGTTCAGACGGCTGGGATGTCTTGCAGTTGGCTGAATAAAGTTGGCCTGAACTTTGTTCCCCTTCCCCTGCATTGAAGACGATCAGCTCAGACTTTAACAGACCTCCCACGGTGCTGTAGTGCGCGACGGGCTGTTGCTAACACCGGACAGTCCAAATCGGTGTAACTTTTTGAAGCAACTGTTAAATAAGATTTCCCAATGTGTTTTGGATGTACTTCCTTAAGGATCTTTTCCATATCTCTCTACCAAGAAAACAGAACTGTGCAGATTGTAGATTCTCCACTTTCCACATTTGAATTTCACCTAGAGCAAAGGCTGACAAAAATCTGTGTTCTATATACAGGCCATCCGGCAATGTTTAATTAAAATACATCCAGGTTCATTCCCCTAGATTTGTATGGATTTGGATAGTATTCCAGACTGAGTTCGTCGCAGAAAGTTCTCAGCCTTTCTTTGCTTTAACGATATGAAACTGAGTTGTCCTGTGTGGATTTCTGCATCCTTTCACAGACCTGTTTCACAACTTGCTGTTGCCTGCTTACATTCATCTGAGCTTTATATTTTCACCTATTTTATTTCAGTTAAATTGCAGTTTTAAGTGCAAGGCAAAACCTGCCCAATGCCGTTACTTTCTGTATCGACGCTGGTGGGTGGTATGGAGATAAGCGCAGGGTTGGGTGCTGCGTGCTGGATAGTTTCACATTGTAACTTCCAAATGTTATCC
The DNA here is from genome assembly GCA_013398915.1 of Dromas ardeola. Taxonomy (NCBI): domain Eukaryota; kingdom Metazoa; phylum Chordata; class Aves; order Charadriiformes; family Dromadidae; genus Dromas; species Dromas ardeola. The sequence goes on along the minus strand of VYZM01004410.1, from coordinate 128,229 downwards.
AGTCCAACAGCTTCTTCCAAAATCAAGACCTTTCTTTGCTGTGGTTTATTTGAAAATTAATTTAAAGGGGTTTAGAATATTACATTAGTTTGCAAACTATCACTGAATACAGGTGTAGACCAAGTTGGTTTATATATATTTTGAAATCAATCATGAAATAGTTTTTCCTTTTGTTTAGGTCCAGTCTTTCCACGTTCCTTCAGTATTTTTTTAAAATGCCAGTTATTAAATTGTCTAAATGTATTAATATTGAACAAATCATGCAGTGAATTATCAAGAATGAGTTCTCCATGTTTTAGAAATGTAAATACTCGTGTCTCAGAAGAAAGCTGACCTCTACTAATATCACTGCTCATCTCTATTATGCAGCATATTTTAGCTTTTGTGTTGATTGGTAGGTGGCTTTCTACTTTTTAGCTATTGGAGCATTACTTTAGCATTTTTATTTCTTATTTATCTGTTAGGAAAGCTTGCTTTCTTAAAGAAGAAACTTAAAGAAGTTTCTATCTTGGGGACTGTGCAGAACAATGAAAAAATCCCAATGAAAAATCCCAAAGAATTACCTCTGGGTGTTTGTATATTGAAATCTTGGGTTGCGTTTCTTTGGAGACAAATTTCTAAAAGAATGAGTGCAGATCAAGTGTGACACAGTGAGTGGGCAGCGTGGTAACCCCGTGCTGCTGGAGTTGTTGCTTTTAGCTGTAGATCATTGTAGAGGTGGGGGTTGGTCTCTTCTCCCAAGTAACAGACGACAGGACAAGAGGAAACGGCCTCAAGTTGCGCCAGGGGAGGTTTAGACTGGACATTAGGAAAAATGTTTACACTGAAAGGTTATTAAGCATTGGAACAGGCTGCCCAGGGGAGCGGTTGAGGCACCATCCCTGGAGGTATTTAAAAGACGGGTAGACGTAGTGCTTAGTGATATGGTTTAGTGGTGGTTTTGTCAGAGTTAGGTTGGTGGTTGGACTCGATGATCTGAAAGGTCCCTTCCAACCTAGGCGATCCTATGATTCTATCATACTGTCTTTAAACAGAGTCTTCTGACAATTGAACACACTAATATTTGCATTTGAGGATTAAACTGTGTGTTTCAGGCTGTAATTCCCCCCGTGCCACACATAGCACTTGGTATGAAGTGGAGATTTATGCTTTAGTAAATATTAAGTACAAATTTCGTGTTCCTGGTGGAGTAATGTTACCGCTGCTGGTTTATTCCAAGGTCACTTAACACAATAATGTATCTCATCTGCTTCATTGTGCTTTTCACATACTTGATAATACTGTACGGCGGGTGACAAGTGGCGGCTCCTGTGTGGAAGGAGAGTTGTACAGCAGTTAAAACTACTTTCATCGAAGTCGAACAGAGGCTTTGGGTTGCGAAGGAAGGGCTGGGCAATGACTGTCTCTTGGAGCATCTGCTCTTCAGTGTACCTGAGGACTGAGAAGCTGGTTGTAAGGAGAAGGGGTAAAGGAAGATGATTGAGAGCACGGTTGTAAGGCAGAGTTGAGAATTAGGAAAGCTCCATGTAGCCTGGACACTGCCGGAGCTCCTTGGACTGGTGCCAGGCAGACCACCCACAGTCCAGCTGTAACCATTCATAATTAAATCAACTCCTGATTAACGTAGCTGCTTAATGTAAGATGGTTAAGATGTTATGATGACAATCGGTCAGAACAATTGTGATTGTTGAAGCAAGGGTAAAAACTGAAGATCATGAGTGGCATCCAGGGAAAAAAAACAATATAAAAGTTGCTTTTTCATCATTAGTATTATTATTATTATTTGCAGTCTGAAAATATTCTTTCTGCTGCTCGATCATGGAAGAAATGAGAGCAAAGCCTTAGCCTTCCTGGCTGGAAGGAGGGAATGGGTTGTCAGTGTTAAGCAGCTGATAAGCCTTGGATCGCACCGAGCACGCTGCCAACAAGAGCGTGTTTCTCCCAGTCTGATTTGGCAGCTCAGCTGGGCTAAGAAAAGCTTGCAAACACTGGCAAGAATACCCGAAGGTATAATGACCCAGGCATAAAGGCTTTTTTGTTATTTTTGTCTGTGCTGATTTGTACTTACAGCGGGGAAATAAAAGAATAAAGAACTCTGAAAATGTAATTTGAGTTTAGTAACTGACTTGCTGGCTTTCAGAGCACTGGGCTTACGTGTCGCAAAGGCAGCGGGAGCAGTAGTCGGGGTGGAAAAGGAAGAAGAGTATCTCTCAGATCTGGTCCGAGTAGCTCGATGACGCTTCTGAGCGGGAAGGACAGAAAGCCAGGACCGCTGCCCAGGAGCTGTGCTCAGCAGGGAACACAAGGGGTGCTAAAGATCAGTTTTAACCTTAAAAAAAAAAAAAAAAGTTAAAAAAAAAAATAGTCTGAACAAGTCACAGTAAGTAGTTATGAATACAAATTGGCTTTATAATACAGAAAATTACTTTGAAGTTGATGCAGTCAGGTTTTAACACAGAATATTTCCATGGTGAATATTAATCAGAGGCAAACCAGTGTCTCTTAGGCAATGGTAAATTCACAGCCATAACTGGATTTTGTTGCAGTCAGACTAAATTTGACTGGTTGAGTAACTATATGTTTAGGCTGATATATTTAACAGAAAGTATTTTCTTCCTCCTCTCCCATAATAGGAATATTTGCAGGTCAATAGACGGAATTGGTAACAGTCATACCTCGTAAGTATGCAGTGCCCGACTGAATACTAACCTGATTTACCCTGTTAAGAGGAGCTTGTGAAGCAAAGTAGCCCTGTCACCTTGTCCCAGAGGTCAGTAATGTGAACAGAGATTCAGTTTGTGCCGCTGCTGGCTGCGGATGCGACTCCATTCCGTGGATGCTCCCAGCTCTGTTCCTCCCACCTTCTGTCTTGACTCGGCATTTTCTTCTGATTCACTTGTTTTCTCCAACTACCATGAGAGCGGCACCTCTCTCCTAATAGTTGCATTGATGTTAGTTGTTTGGTATTTTGCTGTGCCAAGTTTTATTTTGACTAAATCTTGCATCCCCATTTGCATGTTCTCTTCCTTTTAGCCACCTGGCTGCTTATGACTAAATGTCCTTGGTACTGCGTCCTGGTGGCCAGGTTAGTAACTCTTATTTAGGTAGACGTAATACCGGATACGATGGGTGCAAATAGAGGAAATTCAAAAGCGCAAGTGCTTTCTCCTGCTCAAATCTTCCTTTGCAGACTTTTCCCAAAGGAAACGGTCGCTCATGGGATCCTTCCACTGCCCTCATAGGCTGGTCACCAGGTTATAATTGGTACGGGAGCACGACTCGCACTTACGGAGGTTTGATGTTTAGGTTGTGGTGAGAATACAGCGTATTTTGTGCATAAGATAACATCAAGTCAATGGAGAAATACTCTGAAACAAGCTAAATAGAAGATTGAAGCTTTATATCCTAACAGCATTTATTTTATTAATTTTCCCCCCAACCATTAGTTCTCACCTATGCAGCTCTACACTGGAGAGAGCAGAGAGCGCCTACTTCTAAGCAAAGCTTAAGTACAAAGTGTAAATACCTCAAATGATTGTGCAGTGACTTTTTTTTTCTTATCTTCATGTTTTTCCAGGGCATCAGGTTACCTAAAAATTAATTTCTTTAGCCTTGCAGGTGCTTGTGGGCCAAGAAATTGCCTATGAATCCTAGACAAGAAGGCAGCTGATCAATGTATGGTTTCATAAAGCAACTGGTTTTTGCTTTGAACATGCTCCTCTCTTGGCTGGGATGTAAATGTGGCTGATTTAACTTTACTTAGGTGATGGCCTGCTGTTTCTCATCTTTCATATGACATCAAGTATGTCTGGAAAAACAGTTTTTCTTATTTAGCTGCACTAAAGAGCAGTTTCTGTGCCCTTATTAGTAAATCAGTAATGCAGCACTGGGCAGGAAGGTCAAGCGCGAGCAGGGCAGTACCCTGGAGGGGTGCTGGGTGTTTAGAAACCAGCAGTCTTGCGCTAGGGGACAGAACTGTATTCACATTCACTGTAGCAACGTCAAGACAATTGTTTGGCATGTGGGTGAGGAATACGCCTTCAGTCCAAACTTGGCACTTCTGAACTGAGAGCGTGACTCTTCCTCCCCGTGAAGGCACCTCGCCTTGGCCAGCAACGGGCTTCTGGGCCCATTGCTTCAAGGAAAACAGCTTTACGACCTCTGTTGCTTCAAATGTCCCTAATGCCTGCATGAATCAGTTATTAATTTCCTCAGGCTGAGGTAGCTTTTGTGCTAATCGCTACTTGGCATATCTTCTTTCTAAAAATATTTGTCCCTCAGTCGCGTGCCTGTTCTTTATACTTACCCTTCTCATGTAGGACCTAGAAAGCGTGCGAGGTGCTTGCAGGTGGTGGTGGTTACACCGTGGGTTATGGGACTGCACTGTTGGGCTTCTGACCAGGAGCCCTTGTGCCAGAGGCTGCACACAGCAAAAAGGACGTGGGTTCCCCCCCACCCCGAGTCACGGACAGTGCAAGGAAACTGTAACAGCACTCTGTCGCAGGAAATAAAAATGACACATGCAATCTAAACAAGACTGTGTTGTATCTCAGTCAAGGACAATTTTTGGAGGAGGAACATGAAGTGGCTTTGGAAGGATTGAAGGAAACTTGCAGACTTGAGGGACAGCATGGAAGAAATAATAAAGTTGGCCTTAAAACTCAGAGTGGACTGTGAAGGCTGGCGTGACGGGACAGTCATGCGAAAGCTGATCTCTTAGAACAGCATGAAGGGCAAAAGTAAGGGTGTGGAGGACACCGAAGCTGAAAACAAGTAGTTGTGTTAAGTGTGACAGAAAACAGCAGAGCGAGAGTTAAGATGAGTACAAATGATGCACTTAGCAAAAGTCTGGAGGGCAGCTGTTCTCTCACGGGTATAAGCAAGACATTTTATTTGTGAAGGTGAAATGAGATGTGAGATGGACAAAAACTTGGGGAAGATAAGTTCCTACGTGTTCAGCAGGAAAGACCTGTGAGATCTGATTAGCCTAAATGAGAGCACCTGGGGAGAAGTCCAGGTGGAAGGGAATAGGCACCAGTCATGGCCGGGATGTGGCAGCAGGCACAATGATGAGAAAAGTGGGTAGAAGAAGGAAAACAGAGGAGAAAAGGTCCGATTAAGCCAAAAGGAGCTGCAGCTGATGGCTAAGTGTCTATAAAAAGAGAAAAGAAATTGTGTAACAGCATTTTTTGTGCAGGAGGAGGCAAATCTGGATTATAAAAGCACACCTATGTGATATTAGGGTTTGTTAGGGGCTACTCGGGGTGCCCATGCTGATAAAAGACTTGGGGAAGGAGCCTCCTGAAGGACACTGAAAGGGTTAAAAAGATGGGGAAGAAGTCAGGAAAAGCATGAGCCCCAGGAAGAAGAGTTTTCAGGACAGTGTGAGGAGGAAAAGGATCCTGCATTTGATGTGTCTGAAATCAAAAAGCCTTTGGAAACTGGTTTGAGAGAGAAGCCAGACTGGACATAGTCTAAAAAGAAATTTCAGGAGATGAACACCAGAAGTGAGCATGGAGGTGAAAATGAAAACAAATGCTAAATGTTTTGGGAGGCAAAAAGCTGAAGCATTACATTCACCCACATGCACACGTCCACACGGACACCAGAGAGTGCCCTGGGAGGGAAAAGAAGAGCTTTAAGGGGAAGAGCAAAAGACAACAGCAAGATGGAGATTAAGGTGTTAGGACGGAATGGAGGGCAAGCAGAACAACTTGAGGGGAAAAGACAAAAAAATGCATGCATTTGATGGTAGAAAGGTGAGATGTGGAAGAGGTAAATCAGTGGGAGAAAACAGTGCAGTTAGAGGTTCCCTGCAGTTATGGGAGTGCAGAAGTCGAGGAGAATTTGCGGTGCTGAATTGGAGGCATTTCAGCTTCTACAGGGGGACCCCTTGCCTGTTGTTATTATTTCTGTGTAAAGTTCACTTCTGCGTTATCCCTTCAAGCTATGCATGTGAAGGTTTAAGACGCTAACAAACAGCTTACTACCCTTTCTTTAAGGATGAACTATGCGGCATATGCACAGACAGACCTGCAGTGAAAGTCTCTCAAACCTCGATAAAGAAAAATCCCCTCGCTCAAAGCCGCTGCACCCCCACTCCCAGCTGAACTACAAAACACAGCTGATTCTGAGCTCTGGGCCTTGTCTGGGATGTTACCGTTAAGGTGCGTCTATGGAAGCTCCGTCTCACTCTTTCTCAAAGGTTTATCCATAATTTTCGCTGTCAACAACATGCAAACAATGTGGAATTTTGTACACATATTCATTGCAGCCGTTATCTTGATGCATATGCAGCTGGGGAGCAGCATTAGCGGAGTTGGCTCGGACTGAAATGAAGGGTAATGTGAATCAGAGTGGATAAACACGACATGACATTGATTGTATACAGGCTTAAAGACGAGATTTACTATCTGAGGGCCGATAGCATAAGCTGAAACTTTCTAATAAGCTGTATAGAAGTAAATTCCCTGCATCGTAGGGTTCTCTGTAGGTATGGGCTGGAAACAAGGGCATGGCTTTTCTCAAAGTCAGGTGGTGAGCATCGTCAGGGTTCCAGAGTTGTAATTCAGTCTGAAAGTCTTAAAAGCCACGCTTGACATTGAATGTGAGATCAGTACGTGTCTTTACGTACTGTGAAATCACTAGTGCTCCCGATGCAACTGCAGCTGCATTTTATTAGACCGCTCTGCCGTGTCCCTTGTGCCAAACTGCAGAAGTAGCCTTGCCCAGCTGCAGGTTCCAGGGAATGCTGTTTCTTTTGATTCTGAGCCTTTTCTTGCTTTCTGAGCATCTTTTTATCTCCAAGCATGAAAAGCGGCGCCAAAGAGGCCATGCTTAAACTCTATTACTTGGGGGTTTATTGTCGTCGCTGCTGCCGTAGGTGTGACTTGGTAGTGAACGCTCCAATACAGCTGGATGATACGAACGTCCGTGAGTGTGCACAGGGCACAGGTGGAGCCCTGGTAGCCAGCCAGGTCAGCACAGCTTTGGCCACTGGCCAGTCCCAGCTGCCGCCTTCCGACTCAACTGGGATTTGCCCGCAGCGCTGGCAGCTCCTTACTGTAAAGTTCCTACCTGCGGCATAACCCCGGCATGCCACAGCCAGAGAGAAAACCAAGCAAGAGATGGTTGGACTAGAGAAAAAACTAGAAATTAAAATCACCTTGAAAGGGGGTGTTTGAGGAGGAACAAGGAATTATGGGCTCCGGACAATGCAGGCTTCATGTAACTGAGCAAATATGGAAGCGTATACAATTGCATGCAGCTATTGCTGCATTTTCTCAATGCCTGAGGGAGTAGTAACATCTCAGCAGTATAAATAAGTTGCATTTACCGCAGACCTTCACCAAAGAAGGGCCTTTCATGCAGTCTCAAAATGCTTTTCAAATGTTACCTGAGGAGTTGAAACAGCTTCCATGGGAGGTTATGCTGCGTGGGCTCAAGAGCGGGGCTAAATGCAAAGAATAGGTTAAATTAGGACACAGTGTGGCTGGGGCACGCCAGTGCAACGCGCATCGACTGGCCTTCTGGAACCCTCAGCGTATTTTAAGCCTGTTAAAATAGCTAGAAAGTCTGCAAAGTGGTTAGTAACAGTCTTGGTAACATCCAGTAATAGCCAGGCTCTCTCTGACGTGACTTTTTCTGACCATTTCAGTGCATGTACTTAATCAAAACATGGGTTTGTTGAGTGTTGGGCCATCAAGCAGAGCTTGAAAATACCATTTTCTCTGCTGCCATACCATGGTATCCCCAATCACCTTCAAGATGCGTACCAAATGCTGAACTTCATCACCTCTAAGACTGTACGTGGCAAAAGCTTAGTATTTGCAGTCTTAAAACAGTGAGTAAATAAAAACTTGCTTATGCTCAAATCTCAGACTGAACTTTTGAGGTAAATGGTCTTTCCTTGAAGAGACTTACCTGAAAACAGCTGCTGTTTTGATCTATTAAGTCGTTGTTGCTGTAACAGTTGATTTCTTTAACCACTTGACTCTTGCCTCTGAAAATACAGCGTGTCCGTATGAAGAGCTTACTGTGGTGAAGCCAAGGCAAGAAATTAGTTTTGCATTTTGGCTTAAATCCTACAAACAGTTACGTGAGTAACTTCTGCGCGTAAACAGCCGTAGCGAGCTCAATGAGGCCATTCATCCGCCGCGTTAAGCATGCAGCTAAATGTTTGCAGTTCTGGGGCGCTCGTAAGGAGAGTGGTTAGCTCTGTCTTCAGCAGCGCGGCTGAGCTCCACGGACCTCAGCTAGTGAAGTGGAAGTTGCCTCTCACATCTGCAGTTCCCACGTTGATCCACAGAGTTGCAGTCCTTAGTGTAAAAGATCACAGGCACGTAAGAAAATTGATCTTTTGGGTGGACAGGGCCAAAATACCATGGAGAGCTTGGCTGTCAAGTCAAATGAAGAGCTGGACTTGGTTCAAAGAGGATCCCGTTGTTAAAACATGGAATATCGAAGAACACGCTGAGCTTTTCGGCTTACCGACTCTGCTCACCCTTCACCAGAAGATGTCTGGTGTGTGGTTCCATCCCAGTATATACTCCACCTGCCGCATTCCGGCCTAATGTCAAAAGGACAAAAAAAAGTCAGGTTTATGAATCTGAGCATTTTAAAATCTTTTGCTACATTTGTTTAAATTTTTATTAGCTCTCTTGGTTTTCACTTTTTTTGAAGTGGTGTATTTGTTCCCCAGGTAAGCCTGGAGAAGCTGGCAGGAAGCAGACACAACTCTTACAAGGCAACACGCAAGCTCTCTGGTGTCCATTGACTGTAGCCGCTCTCCTTTTACTTGCGGCATCTCCAAAATAGTTCCATCATTCACTGCATAAGCTTTATGGTGAATATTTAACTTTGTAATATCACTTAGACATTTTATCAGCACTGCCCAGTACACGTCTCTCTTTAGGATTTCACTCTGGCATGCACTGAACACGATTGTCTTGCTGTGAGCGCAGGAAGGTTGGGTCTGGTACAGTCTAATCCCACACACTATTCTGATATCCCAACACAGCTGAACCCAGCAGTGAAAGGCTGGCAATTTTGTTAAAAAGTAGTAATGTAGCTTCTGATCTGTATTTCATTAGACACAATTAAAAACAAAAACAGCTATCAATCACCATGAACTCCAGTAAAGAACCTAGAGTTACATTTCCCATTGATGGGAACAGTCCGTACCATCGGGATTTTTTGAAAAAGCACTTGTACGTTGTTTTTTTTAAAAGTTACTTAATTAAAAAAAATGACTCATAACTCAGGTAACAAGATCTGTGGGGAGTAATTTGTGAGCCCTTCAAAAGTGAAGCAAGTTGCCTGGATAGAGAACCTGATCCAAAACACGTTCATAAAATACCATGGTCTCTGCTTGGTGTGTGGTAAGAAGCGAATGTGGCCGAATCGGGAGGAACGAGGATGTAGCTCAGGAGGAGAGAGGTGGGAAGAGCTGAACTGCAGTGAGTACAAGGAGGAAACTGTCTTTGCCTGTGGGTAATAAGAAGTGAACTTGTTAAGCAGGTTCCCAGTTTTGTAAGATCCTCAGAAGGGCAGAAGAGGTGTGGCTGGGTAACAGGAATGCAGCACAAGGAAGATGCTTCTATTAAACAAATTGGTGGGGTTTGAGTTTTTACAGAACGTGCGATTGTGTACCCGCCTGGTCAGGCCCTGGGAAAGATTACTCTCCAGGGTGAAAGAAAAATTGGTGGTGGGACCTAATAAGGATAAACTGATCCCTGAAATGTCCTGGGAGAGGTGGAGAAATTAAAAATGACAAGTTCAGAAAGCAATCTGTTGTCACATGTAGATTTTGAGACCTCAAAGTGACACCTAAACAGTGGCACTTTATGATACCATTGCCATGTAATGAATACATATTTATCTAAACATCTGCTGATATGTAATCCACTGATAAGGAGGAAGCAATACAAGTAATTATTTTGTTAATGTAAATCAACCTTTATTATACTTTATGACTAGTGGGACAACTAACAGTTCCGAAAAGTGTTGCTGAGCAGCTCCTTCCCCTTTTGTGTCCTCAGACAGCAAATCGGTACAAGTTTAGTGATGCTGGAAAGAACACGCAAATGGATTTTTTTTTTTTTTTTAAATCTGCCCTTTTTGGAAATAAATTTTCAGACCCTACAAAAATATTTCTAAGGAAATTAATTCTTTACACTTTGGATACTGTGTGGTGGTCAAAGTTGTCCTGAATTTATCTCTACATCATTTCTGCCTTTCATGTTTTCCATTTAGAAAAACTGAACTCCACTCAAGCAGCTCTTCCACAACAGGGAGGGTGGTCTCAGACTCTGTGACTCATAAGGCAGGGGGGTTCTATTCTTATAATTAAAAAAAATGAAAGAAGTCAGGCCTCTTCTGGACCTCAGGAACCTGCCAGCCTTTTCTGGGTGACAAAGTTGGAATAGCTACATGGAGCCAAAAAGGCCTTTCTTGTAGGTCTTCCAGATTAGTCTACAAGATCCAGCTCATCCCTGTCTCCAGGAGGGGTTTGGCTCCTAGAGAGGCAGCTCTTCTCTTGGGCATGGCCGCAGCCCCAGGGTCACGTGGAAAGTGTTTTGGAAGGGACTGGCATTTGTCACTAAACTGAATGCTTTGATTTGGCAATCTGGGGCTCCTCACCACATCTGAAGCATCTGACATGCTCTAGGGACTTCCTCATAACTCGTAACATTTATAGGTGCTCTTACAGACCATGTCATGTCCCTGTCTAAATTTATATTTAAAACAATGAAACAAATCCTTGCTTTGCTAGAGACCAAAATATACATAAGGGTAAGATCCAGAGAGAGAACACCATGGTATGGGACTTCTTGCAAACTTGCTGCACGCTTCAGTGACACGATTCAGAAGGCTGGCTGGAGTCAATCTTTATCTCAATGGTATTTATGTAGATGTATCAAGCCAGTACTTTTCAATGTCTCATCTTTCAGTGATTAAGATCCAGTTTGTGTGAAGGATTTTTCCATCTGTTTCTCCTCCTCCGAGTGTTGGAAGCGGCCAGCACCAGAGAGCTCACTCAGAGCAGCCTCTGGGCCAGAGTCTGTGGTGGTGAGATGACAAATCCTTTCTACACATTTAATGGAATTCAGGGCTACCCGTCACGTACGCGCAGCATTCCTGACTCTAAGCCAGGGCAAGACTGTGCAAGTAACAACATACGGTACAACTGTGATTTTACGTAAACAGGCTGGGCGGAGACAGGTTATCTCCCACGTTCAAGATAGTGATCCAAGGCTGATAATGATGTGTTAGATTTGCATTAACGTTATTCATTCCACCACGAATGGATCCTAAAGCCCTTAACTGCCACCCAGTACATATATTTAAACATTTTTGGGTGACCTTATTTAATGTAAATATGTTCTAATGAGAAGTGAGTACAGTGTCTTCCACTTCAACCCAGCCGGCAGTCTCTGTGAGATGCTTTCCTAATGCCATGGTCTAGAAACTTCAGGCACAATTATCTTCCAGTTATGTTGATACATCTGATAAAATCCAAGCACATTATGGCAAATGTGTTTTTACGTGCAGCAGTTTGTCTTGAATGAATTGTTTCCCAGGATCATCGATGCCACTGCTCTGTAGAGCTACTGCCTCTAATGTAGAGTAAAATTTGTGAATAGACAGAAAGCTCTTTATTGTGGATTTTTCCATGTAGATGTTTTTTGCTTACATGAGTGAGAAGATGAGGTGAGCAATGAAAGACTAGCTGCTACTTCTAAGTAGCCATTTATTTATACACACACACACACATATAAAATGTGCTGTTCTACAAATAAGTGCCAGTCTCTAAGACACAAGATCTGAGTTTCCTAGAAATAAATGTGCTCCTAAGAACTGTCTCTGAAACAGCATAGATTTTAAGTATCTAGGGATAGGGGGACAAAAACCATCAGGAAGTCCACCTGCTTTCAGTTTTTGAAAGAAATTAATGAGAAATACCTCACTGCTTCCATTAGAAAAAGGGCTAGAAACAGAGGGAAGAAAGCAGGTTGCCTTTATTCCCTTCTTGATGCGTGTGAATTTGTCTGAATTTGTCTTCTCGTTCCCTACCTGCAGCTCCTCATAGAGGCAGAACGACTCTTAGTGACCACGCATGGCTCCTCTGCATTCCTGCCACTGAGACGGAGCTCCACGGTCTGTGATTCCGTCCTTCTCTTTGGCCATCGATGTGAACTCTGGCAACAAAAGGGGTATTGTTTGTTAAGGAATAAGTATTCTTTTAAAGTTTAGCTTGGGAAAGTCTATAGTTTTTCTTTCCATAATGGGTTTTTCCTTTGTATTGCCATTAAGAGTTGACTAATTTGAAACAGTTACTTTTAAGTTTTTCCTTTTGCAAAGCAGCATTCCCTGGTGTCAATTGTTGCTTTGGAGGTATAGGCTGTTTTAAAGCTTTATTGACAGCGGCAAATCTGCAACTAAAATGCTGCACTTTTTTTTCTTCATTTTTTTCTTCCTAAAAGGATGTTAAAAAGCAGAGTTTTGGTTGTGATGCCTGTTTAGGCAAAATTCTTGTGTGATTAGTTACTGTCTTTTCTCTAGGTGAAAATGCCCTCATGCACTCCAGCCCTGGAGGAATCTTCTGAGCTGGAGAACATCTGGCTCCAAATCAACATCTTCCCTTGGTCCAGCTCGGGCTGCTACTGCATTTCTGATCGTGCTGGGGAGGGGGGAAGAAGGTTAGAGGCTCTCTGAAACTGAAAAGTGAGGGAAATGCTGGGCTTGTAGGAGTTGCATACCTACCTGAGCACGGATACCACATTCCAGCTCCAGGAGACAGGACAGTGGGTTTGCCGCTAGTTTCTTTGTCCTTGCTGTTAACATCAATGCGTTTTATTCCTTCTGATCCAACAGATTTGAAACTCTCTTATTTGGTCTTCCAACAAACGTTATGCGCAGCTCAAAATGTTAACTCAACAATGTTGATAGATGCCAATTTTCTTATCAACCTGTATTTGGAAGGGTCTTTAACAGTACTTCCACTAGACTTTTAGCTTTTCTTGTTCTCATCACGGACTAGGGATTACTGATACTCACCAAGGGATTCTTCCCCTGGATTGCGTGGGTGAAAAGAATCTGGGATTTAGCTTGGACGAAGACGGATCTCTTAGGATATTCATACTCTGGTTGCTCGTTCTGTGAGCAACTTGCCATATTTGTGAATTTTGCCATATTGCCACTGTGTCCCTCAGTGCTACCTGTCCTCAATGACAGCTGTCCTCTCCTGTTTTTTCAGCTGGTTCACTCTGAGCTGTCCACATAACCTGAAAATTAATCACTTGTTGTCATCCCCTGAAACAGTACTTTGTTCAAGCAACTTTAACTTTTCTAAAATCTGCAGTGGAGAGCAATGGATTTTCTCGAATTCAGCTCAGGGATGTCCAGAAATTACTGTACAGATTTGACATTGCAAGTGGATTTTTATGATTGTAGACTATATAACGCCCTACTTTTGTCACTTTCAAAGATATACATAAGCAAGTGTGTGCCACAGTCTCTATTAGACAAAATATTCAAGATGTCTATTAGCATATTTCAGCACACATCTGGTGCTGGACCTACTGGGTAGTGCTTCTGCATATGGGAAAAAATTATCACAACAGTTGGAATGAAAAAAAAAAAGGGAAAGCGCCTTGATTTATTTAGATAAAACTGCCTGTAGCTCTTTTCTCAAGAACAGCAACAACAGCAAAAGCCCGAGATAAAGCATTAACATTTTGAACTGGGAAAGCCAGAACATTTCAATTCAACCCTAGAAAAAAGTTCAAAGATTTTAGGAGAGAGGGGAAACCAACAGCAAGATCTTCTCCCCAGAGAGTTCTGGATGTGGGTGATAGAGATGGCATCTTGATGCCAGAATTCTGGGTTTCTCTGTAAAATCTTTGTAACTCAACAAGATAATGTTTCTTATGGTTTAAACATCTTTACTATGAAACTCCAGTCTCCTTTCACTTGCTGACAGCTGCTGGATTGTGCTTTATACTCCCTGGGGTATACTGACCATGTGAAAAGAAAAGATCTTCCCAAGCCTCATGATAAAGCCTTTCAGATGTCACTTGCTTTTACTTGACACCATCAGAGGCCAAATAAGATGAAGCTGTAGTTTGCCTTGATCATGCTTTCATTTAAACAGATTTGTTGGGAATTGTTTATAACCCGACAGCAGTTGGATCCACTCTTCGCTCTCTGTTCCTGACCCCGTGCATGAAAATTCTTGAGGTTGTGTGTAACTCTGTGACTTCAGCTGCTGCAAAGGTCCTCATTTTGAATTTGACATGAATTATTATCCAAATACTTCCTCAGAACGGACAGTGCATTTTGGAAAAATTCAAATTGCTGTACCTTTCATCTTTCAGAGAGATAGTTATCCTTTTGCCCAACAAGCTCTACCTGTGTATATGTAACAGAATCACAGGTGGCTGAGGTTGGCAGGGACCTCTGGAGGTTGCCCAGTCCAACCCCTCTGGCTCAAGCAGGGCCTCCTGGACTGAGTTGCCCAGGCCCATGTCCAGATGGCTTTTGAACATCTTCAAAGATGGAGACTCCACAACCTCCCTGGGCAACCTGTGCCAGTGCTCAGTCACCCTCACAGTAAGAAAGTGTTTCCTGATGTTGAGAGGGCATCTCCTGTGCTTCAGTTCATGTCCGTTGCCTTTGGTGCTGTCACTGGGCACCACTGGAAAGAGCCTGGCTCTGTCCTCTTTGCACCCTCCCTTCAGGTATTTACATACAGTGATAAAATCCCTCTGAGCCTTCTCTTCTCCGGGCTGAAAAACCCCAGCTCTCTCAGCCTGTCCTCACAGGAGAGGTGCTCCAGCCCTCTGATCACTTTTGTGTCCCTCCTCTGGACCCGCTCCAACAGGTCCATGTCTTTCCTGTGCTGTGTTCCTTTTTGTACTGAAAAATCCTAAGGACCTTTCAAATAGTCTATTTTTTTGGATGCTATGAAGACAACAGCAAAGCAAATTATCTATTCAACTGTAAGAAGGTATCATTTGAAATTGTGTATATCAATACTTTCCAAGTTTGCTCCATTGCTGTGATTGTTATTACACTTAAAAAAAGAAATATAGGAGCTAAGGCATTTCACATGTTAAACACAACTGAGAAAAAAGATTGAAGAGCTGTGAAAACAGTAAGATGTAGCTACTTGAAAAAAAGACCTTAAAGAAAAAAACAATTATTGTAGGTCCTCTCTGAAGTCTAAGCTCACTTTTGTGGTTTTTATGGATTCTACAGAGTATTGGCAGATGAACAGTGTAACAAAAAACATTACTGTCACTCATTGTCTGCTCTGACCCTCTTCCAAATGTCTAATCCACTGACCCCAGCGCGATCAGAAAAGAGACATCAGGTGCTTCTGTGGGGGAAAAAAAAAAGGGTTTTTAGCATAAACCCAGCTTTGTCACCTGTTTAATTGAAGATGCTGGGCTGCACATTCACGTTGCTTAGGCATGGGGACACTGTCCCTTGCGAAGGACAAGGCGGGGTGGAAATTCTTCCCCCCCTGCAGCAAGGCTTGTCACGCTGTCAGCAGCTCCCAGTTACGAACCAAGTTAGTCCCGACTGTCTCATTTAGTTCAATTGTTTGGGTGGTAATTACAGAAGAATTTGGATATGCCACTGGCTGTTCTGAAAATGCCGACTATGGAAAATGAGGATTTTCTAAAATAAATCACACTTTTACATGATGAAACTACCTTTGTAAGCACATTCTGTGCACATAAGGCTAGTTTTCACCTCCATTTCCAAAAGTGAATAAATTTACTTTTAATGAATTGTAAGAAAAAAAAATGAATAGCAGCAAAAATTACATTTAGCTAATTTTGCAGACAAAAACCAGCATAAAGATGTCTAAGTGTTATCAAATGTTTTCAATTTACTCTTGGCACATTTATTTCCATGCTTGAATTAGGAACTGAACAGATGCCAAACCAAGGAAGTAAGCGCATGGAAAGCAAACTGTTGAAACTATAAAGAGATTAAATAACAGTTTTGAAAATTGTATTTCCATTTTGAGACCCGAGTAAGGTTCCGGAGCATCACTTTGGTAGGCAGCTAAAAGTATAAAGCCAAAACAATGTAACTCAATCTGTGTACTGCACTTACACATAGCTTTTGATTTTATAGGGGATGTCTGAAATTTGACAAAGTTTAGGTGAGCATATACATCAACTTGTTTAGCTTCCTTAGTTACTGAAACAAGACAGGTATTTAAACAAATGTTTTGATGAATAACCAAGTATATCAGCATTTCATAATTATTCTAATCAAAATGACAACACATTTGTAATAAGCAGGCCAATGCTCTGGTAAGATTACCCTTAACGCGTGTTGGATCCTGGACTGCTGTGTGCCCAGCATTTTTACTGGTTGTGCCTCTTTTGGATTCTCGTGGTCTTGAAAATCTTGTCAGATTTCCCTAAGTGCATATAGAATTATAGAGAAAAGCACATTGGTATCATTTCCATAATCAGTTTAAAGTCTTCTACTAAAACAGATAAGCTTTTCTCATCTCTGTGTTTATGGATTCCGTATCGTGCTGCTGTCACTCCACCAAGGACCGATCCCCACAAGGGATTTTTTTTCAAAAAGGGGTAAATAGTTTTTTCAAAAAATTTTTTTTTCAAAAACTTTTTATTCTGAAGCATTTTTGCTGTTTCTCATTTTGTCTGTGTCTTGCTCAGAAGTGTCTTTCTGTGGTATATGTGCTGGCAGGGGTTTAATTAAAGTAAAAAGTAGTAGAAAGGAAGACACACTGAAATTTAAGTATTTCGGAATGCCTGTAGCACTTTAATGCATCCATGTCATCAGTGACAAAACAAGTGACAGGGACAACACCTCTTCCTCCAGTGTGCCTGCCAGGCTGGCCGCCATGCGGCAGCAGGATTGTGGGATCTGAAACTCAGAGCTGGCTTCTGAATTTCGAGTGCCCTGTAATTTTTCTTGCTGCCAAATGGGTGGGAGACAGCAATAAAAACCCTGCAAACATTAGTCATGCTGCTTTCCAGCAAGCAACAATTACACCTAATAGGTGCTCTGTCATCTTGCTCTGGTTGAATTTTCTAAAGAATTCACTAATAAAAACTTGGCTTGTGCTTACAAACAGTATATACTACTTCAAAATGCAAAGGAAACAATAGCTTGACTGAAGTTTAGTAGCATATTGTCAGCTGTCTATTAAAGTTTAATGCACATTTGTTAGTTTAGATGTCAGTTTTTACATCTAGTTTTGGGCTATGACTCCCCCTCCCACCAGTTTTATCTTCTTATCTATTTTCATATTAATATGTTGCATTATGATTCAATGCATTTTTTTAAACATCCAGCATGTCCAATAAGAAGTTCAGAAATGAAGATGTCTTAATTACTAACTACATTAATGTAAGTGCACATTTGAAGATACTCAGCTATTTAAATAGCTATCTAGCCTAATTAGCCTAATAAATCCTACTGCATGGAGAAAAGTGATGTACATTTCACAGCGGTTGTGGTCAAGTTTCTTGGAACGAAAGCACAACCTAGCATTTACTTTAGTTAAAGATCAAGACCCTTGGGAAATGCTGTTGTTCTGTTTTTCAAAGCCCCCAAAAGCGAGAGTGTCATCTATCCAGTTGTGGCTTATCTGAAGTTTAAGTTTATTGAATGAACTTCATATACTGTTCATTTGGTATCACTACGAGCATTTAAGTAGGATGAACCGGGTTGTAAAGCCTGCAAGGCTGAGATAATGTCATGAGGTGCCTGAAATTTCTCATTCTAGAGGTATTAAAATGCATAGTTTTTTCTCACCTACTGATACAAATAGTAAATTTCTGAGGTAGCTGAAGATGACCTTTGTACTCATAGGTTTAGTCTAGTTATACCAGCCTATGTACAAACAGCTACATTTGTACCTGGATTTCAGTTTGGTTTTGGATGTCAGTTGACTACTGCTCGAATATGTGCTGTGAAACGTTCTTCCTGTGCTTTGACGCAGATGCCATTTTCCCCAATGGCCACAAATACAATTTGAGGATACACTTTTACAGCAGTGAAACTTGAATCATCCAAAGAAAAATCCTTTAAGCAGAGTTGGATGGCTGTAGAAAAATTTATTCTTCACTGCTCTTGAGATGAACACTGAACTGAATTCAGCCTGATTTTACCATTTTTAAAAAATGAAACATGGGAGGAGATGGCCAGAATGCTAGGAGCAAGCTGATTGTGAGGATGATTTGTTGTGGCCCAAATGAAAATAGTTTGTGAAGTGAAAAAAATCTAGTGTCAAAACCTTGTTTGTGTACCAATGCATCATATACAAAACTTCACAATCCGATTTGGTAGCAGTCTGCCAGGTAAAGTTTAATGTGGTAGCTACTTTGTTCTTTCCACTGCCACACGGAGGCCTACAGCTATGACTGACCAGAGCAGGAGGCCGGCAATGCAAACACTCCAGGAAACAAGGGCTCACCTTCTGTTTATTTCTGTGACCGCTTCCTGCTTACTTTAGGTCTTGGGAGAAATTCAGTCTGCACCTAAACAGTGGCTATGGCAACTATAGATGCCAAAGGCATGTCTGGGGGGGGCTTCTACTTGTGACGATCAACTCCACCTTACACACCATGCTGCCTTTTGCTTTGGAGGAAGTACCAGTGCAATCTCATTACTGAAGAACAGGGTGCCAGTGATCCTGCTGAGACCGACATGTGACTATTCCAGTGGGACAGCATCTCCCACAGCAGCAAACCTGTAGCACTTGCCTTCCTCCCATCAGGCCCACGAGAGCTTCCAGGCCTTAAGCTGACTTCTGATGATTTGGGAGAGCGTGGAAAACTCGGGTTCATCCAGAAATGCCGCTGGGACCTCAGCCTTGCGCACAGACGCCCATCAGTGCAACCCCCCCAGCCCCAGGACAGATGTCTTACCCCGAGCGCGGCAGCAGCCTCTGCTCGGGAGAGTGGCTGCATCCCCTCACGCCAGCGTAACCTCTTGGAAAAGGCGCTTATTCCAAACTTTCCTTATTTTTAAACAAAAGCCTTTCTCAGTGAACTGGCTGCAGGGCTCCCCTCAGCCGTCGCTGCAGTGAGCAGCGCCAGACGGCAGCGGGGAAGCCCAAAACCTGTAGAAT
>VYZM01004410.1:68632-108051 GCA_013398915.1 Dromas ardeola | reverse complement strand
AGGAAGCGCGGGTCCGTGCCCGTGGGCGCGGGGGTGGGAGATGGCGGCGGGGGCCGGAGCGCGGCGGGCCGAGAGGAGAACGGGGAGGTGAAGCTGCTGTTGCCGAAAGGTGAGGGACGGGCGCGGTGGCTGTGTGGGGCCCGCGGGGGATGGCCGGGAGGAGGGGTGGTGAAGGCCGGGGGGGGCGGCTTCGGAAGGGGCAGCAGGCCGAGCTGGGCAGGGTGGGCATGGTGCAGTAGGTGAAGGTGCCCGGAGCTGCCGTGAGGGAGCAGGCAATGGTCGTGATGCTGGGGTCGAGCCGTTGGCATGGCCGGCCGCCCGCCCCTGGGCAGTGCCCCTTCACGGGGGCCCAACCGGGCTGTCCACCCCCGCCCTGCCCGCGGCCGAGCCGGGGGTGGCCAGGCCTGGGGGCCGCCCCGCCGGACCCTGCCGGGGCGCCGCTGGCCTTGCCCCAGTTTGTGGAGAAGGCAGCGGCGGCTCGGCCTGCCGTCAATCCTGTCAAAAAAAGGGGGTGTGGAATTAGCGATGGCGTCAGCCAGAAGCTGCCAGAGGCCTTAGGTTTTCTTACCTATTAGGGAAATAAGGGTGCCTAGTAATTTATTAGAGACCTGCGAACAAAACTGAATTTCTCTCATTGCTGTCGGTGCAAAAATGGAGGAGACCACGTTACAAAAAAAAAAAAACAACCGTAATTTTAAAATTAAATCCCAAATGATCGCGTTTATTAGGCTATTAATTTTTACAGGGTTAATCATCGAGTCATACTAGAAAGCATGCAGTTGAAAATTTAGCTACTTAGACTTCTGAAATCTCATTTAGTTGCTGCTTCAGGTTTGCTTTATTTGCTGAAGATCACTGGGCTAAAATCTTCCAAGAAATGCTCGAGGCCTTCGGGGAAAAAGGGAGGAGTGCTGCATTAGTTTATTAGTGGGGCTGGGTAAAAACGGCCATACCAGGTAAGACAAGATATTAGGCTAGATTCTTGGTTAAAGTCTTGCTGACTGTGATGAACAGCAGGTGCTTGGGAAGTAAAAGACAATACATGACTATATGAAAACAATATAAGAATATATGCTTTTATTTCAGTGTATGCTTTCGCAGTCTCCAGTGACTTGAAACCAGATGTTGATGCATTTACATTGAAATATCAAGAACTTGAAACATTCACTGCATTACCTAGTTTGAGCAAGCTTCCTTTCATTCAAAGGAAAGAGAAATTTTAGCTGTTATGTAGGCTTAGGTTACTTTGGTGGCCTGTACCTGTACTTACAGGATGAGCCAAGCTTGTAGAGAACAACTACTAATATTAGTATGCCTTTTTGTCTATTGATTACGTCGTCTGTCTGCCTTACTGCATTTTCCACTAATTTCTCCTAGTATCTTAGCCTCTGATTCACTTACCTTGAAGATTTTTTTTTTTAATTCCTTGTATTTTTTGGTCAGCATGTTGCACATATCATTTTATTCTTGGGATCTTAATTGCTGGTGTACAAGTGGAAATAATAACCGTACTCAGATTGTCATAGTGTCTTATCAGCGTTACACCGTCATGTTAATAAATCTCTGAGAACAATATTTAAATAATAGGATGGAATGTTTTTTTGCAAACTGGTAAAAGAAATGATGACACTGATGGTGTCAACTGAATAACTGTTAATTGAACCCTCGTGGAAGCAGTGGTACGTCTTTAAAGAGGAGGTTCTGCACCTTATATCTGGAAAGGATATTTTCTCAAAATTAATATACTGACAGGCACAAGTACTTGACTTTTTAGTTGCTGTTTGCTCAGAACAGTCTTTTACCTTTCATTTATTTTTGAAAGCCTAAGTACAGGCAAGAAATAACATTTTCCAAGGCAAATGATGCCTGTATGGTGTCTGGGTCTCCAGATTTCTGTTTAGAGGAAGTGGTTTGTATAGCTAAAATTTTGTGGTGTATTTTCCTATATAAATGAAAAACTTTGTATTCATTAGACTGTATATTTTTGCATAGAAGGCTGTAAGAAAGTGAGGGATGCATTAAGTCTTCTAATGAGAGCGGGCAGCCTTTTAAAATGGTTCTATATTTGACTGTAGATTAAAGAACAGGTTTGTGCTGTTAATCCTGTGAATAATTTACTTTTCAGAAAGGAAGAAATGCAGGTATGATGCAGGGAGAAAAGAATGATGGGGGGGCATGCAGAATCCCAAGTACAGAGGAAAACTAAGAATAATGTATTAGGGTGGGAGGGTGGAATAGGTGTAATTTGTGCATTGGGGTTGCTGGGACTATGGCATAGGCTAGAAGAAGATTGCAGCAGTGAATGACGGAATTTGAGGTATTGACGTGAAAGAGGGAGGAAATGGCATGCAAAAGCTGTCTAAGAGGGGGGTGATTCTGATCTTGTTTTGGGGAAAAAGACGTATTGTGTAGGTGCTGTAGGAAGGGCAAGGAAGGTTAGAGGATGGGTAGGATAGAAGGAGAGTGAAAAATCTAGGCAACCTACAGATACGAAATCAGGGTAAATTCAGAGGATTTTGTATAATGAAAACCGAGAGGCTTGCACACACAGAATATATAGGGGGAAAGTAGGAATAAAATGAGCTGCTTTAGGTATAATGAGGTGACTTCATAGAAGCTGTCACATGTGCAGCTGGTAATACTTTCTAAAAATCAACCTAATGCAGGCAAGTGCAGTCTCCTTTTCCTGGAGTCTGCAGTTGAGCAACCTTTTTGCTTTTGGTGCTATGGAAAATGAGCAGTAACGTGGAATTGACAGTATTGATTGTTTTTGTCTCATAGCATTCAGAACTGATACACACCAGTTTTGCACCTGCCAGAAAGCAGATTGTGCTGATGAGGGGACTAGAGGTGTGTAAGTCTCTAAAAGAGGCAACATTATCAAAAGATAAGCGGATAGAACGGGTGAGACTTCCGTGATCGTTTCGAGGCTCTGAAGATGGAAAAACTCCATCCTCCTCTTTGCAGCCTAAGTAGAGATGCATTGCACGTGGGTACATGGGATGGAGTGGAATTCCCAATTGAACTTTGTACTGATAAGGGTGCCAGTGTCTGTGGATTGGGAGGAGTCATGTCTCTAATCGGGGAGCTGTGTGCATACTCTGCTACATATAACGGTTATGGCACTCAGAGAAAAAGCTTTACCCTGGTGAGGGAGAAGGAGGGCGGACCTGCACAGACCTTAGTACTGGAGAAAACGAGGAATAAAGCTAGGGGGATCAGGGGAAGAATGGCAAGACTAGTCTCATGGCATTGCTGGGATTGTGGTGTAGACAAGATAATACAGGGAATCAGGGCACGTAGTGATGCGGAGTGAATGAATGTGAAGACTTGGAAAACTGTCATCATAGGACTTCGAGTAGTACCCAGTAGCATTTTCCTAATTTTAGTTTAATTACTGTGATGATAATAAGGGATACTGACGCTGAGGAGGAAATTGGGAGAAGTTTTTTCACCTACCATTCAAAAAAGCTGATTTTAGGAGCTGATGTTAGTCCTTTGCCTGCAATGGTGTTTTTACTAGGTAAGAGAGCCTGGTTTTGAGCCACCTTTCTTTCTGAAGTGACAGGAAGATGTTAAGGTTATAGCCAAGATGGATGATGTGTTTAAGGCTCTCTAAAAATTTTTGTATTTTCTTCCTTGAACAAGTCTTCATTTACCGATTTCTCTGGTCTTTTAATTCACTGGAAAGACCTTTAACTTGCAGAGTCATAACTAGGCCTTACAGCTTGTGTTTCCATTAAATGAATGGAGTTGTGTGAACCCTTTTGAGAGATGATGATCTAGCATGCAGAGAACCTGGAAGACCATTTTGTGATATGCATGATTCATCTTGCAGATACGAGTTTTAGGCTGTTTAAATAAGCTTAAATTTCACTTGTCAAGTACATTCTGATAGCGGAATTAAAAGTTGTGTAACTATTTTTGTTATAAAACATGGTGTGAATCTGACGGAAGTGATTGCTGTTCCAGTTTATGACTATACTGATTTAGTTAGTCATTTAACAGATACTCTGCTCTAGCAGTTCATAGTTTAAATTGTTTTCTTAACAGTGCAAAGCTCAGCTCAGCCACTCCCCACTTTATCAGATGACACCTGCCCAAAGTTTTTTGTTTTGGTCCGTAGGTAGACCTTACCTGCTGTAAGGTGTGATCCAAACGCATGAACCATCTTTTCTTTTTTTCTTGCCGTTTCTGTGTACAATTTTCCTTTCCCTCCATTTTTTTTTCTTCAATGATCCACTTGCTGATAAGATTACTTCAGCATGCAAGCAGTTGCAAAATGAGATAGGTATTTTAACTTGCAGATGGGGGTTCCCCATATGAGCAAGAAAGCTGAACGTGGTATTGTAGCTCTTGTTTCTTACTTCTAGTCTTTTTTTGTTTGTGTGGTTTTTTTGTGTGTTTGCTTTTTTTCCCCTCCTGCTTAGATTAGGTTTCATGGGCATTTACCAGCGATTCTTGTGATAACTCTGTTGCTTTGGGTTGCAAGACACGGGTTTTAAGCTTTCAAGAAATTGCGCCTTTCAGGCTTGTTAAGTTTAGTTTGCATCTGCTGGGATGGTGATTTCATAGTCTGACTTACCGAAGTAGATTGGAGAAAGTTTTTGGACATTCTTTTCTTCAGAGCTGGGATCATGCATCTTGCTTGTTAGTTTGTCTTTTTTCTTCTGCTAAACATTTTGTTCTTCTACTTACTTCTATTTCCTTTGCTTTTTTTTACTGTGTGGCTTGACTCGCTTCTCCCTCCCCCCGCCAGACTCTGCAAGGTCAGCAGTCGTTTTCATGCTTGTGAGGCCTCTTGATCACTCTCTTCTGAATTCTTTACTATATTTCTATTTAGATACCCCACTGTAATCAGCAATGTCTAGAAGGTGTTCAGGGGTTTAATTGGGGTGTACAGGAGGAAGAGGGACTTCTCAAATTTCTTTGGATGTTGGGGATTTATATGCAGTTTAGTTTTGAGAGCTGATAGTGACATAAATGTAAGCATCCAATGTTGAGATGAATTTGAAGAGTTTATCTTTCTCCCAAGGGACCCTGTTCCCTTTTCGTTTCTATGAAATAACCGTGAAGCTTTGCTAAATGGAACAAAATATTTCATTTTCTAAGCTGGAGAACAGACACAGCCCCCCTGTATCCCAGAGTCTCACTCTGAGTGTAACCTACACAGCAGAAGCTTATTCTGGTTGTAGAATAATAAATCATTTTTCTTAGTTGAAACAAGATTAGTAGGCTGAAACATCAGTTCTGAAACCTCTTGTAGAGGCCTTGTTTGCAGCTGTCACGTTCTCCACTAGTGATTTCTGATGCAACTCCCTAGTGCTGGAGTTTAAACTTGGCTCGCTCACTTCTGCATGTAGAAGGTCTCCTTTAGAAGTGCAAAGATTAGAGCAGTTGCAAGGATTAGATTTAAATTTCTTGGAAGTGTTTTGATTCTGAAAGGGATCTGTCTTCCTTCCCATTCGCTGGAGGGCTTAGGGAAATGTTCTCTAGGGGCATGCTCTAGTCGTATCTCAGATTTTAAACTTTAATTACGGAAAGGGATGTCAGCCAAATATTCCTGGTCATTGGAATGAGAAAGCTGTCATGACTTTTTTGTTTTGGGGGGTCAGAAATACCATACGGGTTTTTTCATGTTCATTAGGTCAGGAAGCCTGCTCTCCAGTGTACCTTGTATGACTTAATAAAAGTGCAGGTGTCAAAACCGTTAACATACTGGTTTTAAACGTACTTCATGTATCTGCATAACAAGATAAGCATGGCTTCTTGAGGTTTTATTTTTACGGGTATTTAAAGGGTGAAGAGTGCTGATGGAAGGAACAGTGACTGATGTTCTTGGGCTCCCCTCCTCCTCCCCCTTCCCTTCAGTTACAATACTGTTGGTGTTAACCGTATTGATGGTGTCCGTTAGTGGTAGTTTGTAAATATTTTGCCTGATGTGCAGTGACAGCCCTTAAATCAAAGGGAGGAGAGAGAGGGAAGAATACTTTGAACATAATCTATGACTGCCTACTAATGTGGCTTACCATCTGGAAACCTGATGCAAAGCAGCTGCAGCTTTTGGCATCTGGCAAGGTTGTAAAGCTCTTTCAGTGCTGAAATGAACTTGCTCGTGCTCCCGCGTCAGCTTCAAGGTGCGAATTTCAGTGTGACAGCGACTACGTTGCACATAATCTACTACAGCGCACTTTCCACTTGACTCGTTCTCTGTGCGCTTGATTTACCTTTTTGTCTGTAGAAAGCTTGCAGTAGAGGCCAAGATCTAGTTAAATTTCTGAAATCTGAATGGTGTGGTCTATGAATTTATGTTCTTTTATTTACTATTTATGAAATAACTTCAGTTGTTGTGAGAGGGTATCTACCTAATTGGGAAACAGAAAACTTTTTCTGTAGCCTTTAGTTGTAAATGGCTGTTTACCTTATAAATACTTCTTACCTTACAAATACTCCATTGCTTTTATTTATGTATTTAACTCGACATCTGGAAAAAGTAGAAGCTTTTGGGTTTGAGGAGGAAGTATGCATATCACTCTGAATTCAGTTAATTACATGGATTCACTGTAAAGTGAAAACATTCTTCAGATGCCGTTTAGGAAGGTGAGGTGGAACACTTCTTCATAATGGGATTCTTCCTGTCTGGGTATAGCACTACTTTCTTAATACACTGCTGTTGCTGCATTTCATTCATGAGTGTCGTCATGTTTCTATGATGTTAAAACCAAAGAATATGGATTTTTGTGGTGACACTCATATTGTGAAATTGAATGAGACATCTAGAAATCTCTTAATTCCTTGAGTGTTGTATTTCCTCCAAACAGGGATACTTACTCCTATAGAACTCTTTATTTTAAAAAGTTTACACATAGCATTGCCTTATTTAGTAGGGTAAAAAATAACTCTATAATAATAGAGACTTTTTTTCTTCAGGCAGTAGAGCTCAAAAGCTAAGGAGCAAGCCTAACTTACTTGGACCTTCCATAGCTGATTCCTGCTGTGCTTGGAGTTGTGTGTGTTTGTTTGTTTGGTTTGTTTTTTTTTTTTAACCCTAGTGCATTGCTTAGGGTTTTGGATGACTTTAAGATAAAGGATTTTGGTGTGAGTGATGTACTGATAAAACAAAAGCAGTGTTAATTTAAATCTGTAGTAGAGGAACTGGCATTTTCCCAGAGTCTTGTTTCATTGCATTTTTTTGTTGGTATCTTATATGGTTATTAAGTATCTCTTCTGTCGCTTCAGATGTGATTCATGGCATCATGATTGACTTTTTCTCCCACTGGCAGAACTGGAATACCAACTTTTAAGATTTGGTGTTTTCTCCCTTTTCAAAGTAGAGCAGACATAACACGAATTCTTTGTGTTTGTTTTGATACGATAATTAAAAAAAAATCACCTGCAAAAAACCCCCCCAACAAACAGATGAAATGTTAGACAAATCCTAATATTTAATACCTGACTATCTTTTGATTATCACTTACCAGAACAACTTAGTTAAAAGGGAGAGAGCAAATAATTAGGCTTAAATAAATCTGAATTTTATGTTGCTGTAATGGTATTTTTTAATATCTGCTAAAATGGAAAAATAGTTATTGAAATGTAAATATGCTTGGGTAGCTTCACTTAAAAATATCATATGATGTTGATGCATTTTGAAAGGGTAATTATAAATGTTTTTGTGATTTCCTGCAGAACATATGCTGTGCCTATTCCTTTTTTTTTTTAATTAACCTAGTCTCAACAAAAGGACTTTTTTTTTTTTAACCACCCCACCCCGCAACCCACCACCAAACAAACACACACAAAAACAGAATACCCACATCCTTGTGGAAAAAGTTCCAATAATGGACCACAACTGTTTGGTAAGTTGTTCCTGTGACTAACTTGTGCCTTTGTTTACAAAAAAAAAAAGGAACTGTTATATGATCATTTGTCGACTAGGCATGTCAGACTTTAGCTTCTAGTCACTGCTATGTCTATTTATGTTGTTTTTTTTTTTTTAGAGTGAAGACCTTTTTATTAAAACTGGTCTTCCCTGTTTGAGTCAAATTACCCCTTCACCTTACTTTGAACTCAAATTATCTTCTTGTTAGCATAGGAAACTTAAATTTGTTCATTGCTTTTCTGAATCTTCAGTTTTTCGTCATTGTGAAAACTGAAACTACTCCAGTGGCAGTTGCAATGCTGCGACATACAGAGGTAATAGCTGTTGGTACTTGATGTTCTCTTGTCCTCACCATTTGGGTGACATTATTTCCCTGGGGACTTATTTCGTTTTGTTCCCTATTGCAGCTCAAGCTTTTTTAATTTTTTTTTTATTTGTTACTAGTATTGGTGAAAGCTAATTGCAGAATATTCTGCGGACATGGAAAGATGAGTATAAACATCTCTCTACCTTTTACTACTTTTCGTGGTTACTTTGTGATGCTGTTGCCCTACAAATGAAGTGGAGCCCTAAGGTTTTGGATCAGTAGTAGCTGCCACTGGTAAACTTTCAGAAAAGCTATACGAGAGCGTTCCAAGTTTTCTTAACTTGTTCAACAGAACAAGTTTTGTCTTGTTTTCCCTTGCCAACCTCACTTACTGGTTGTTTATTCTATGATGCGTAGGTTGTAAATTACTTAATGTTGGAGGCATTCATCTTAAAGCAGGATTTTTGTGAAGAATTTTCATGTTTCTTGTTTGAGAAAGTGAGATTGGACTGAAATTATGTATGACTGGAGGGGATTGATACCTTACATAAGAGAAGACGCTCAGAGAGATACTGGTATGTGGCATTTTGGAAAGTCCCAAAGAGATCTACTCTGTATTGAACTGCATCAACTTTATGGGACAGCAGCTAATATGGAGACTGTACTTGGAGAATTGCACTTGCCCTTCTTTGTTAGATATGTGCCATAGGCATATTTTGATCACGGTTATTGATTATAATGACTATTGGATGCTTCTAAACTTACTGAGTTTGCAGAGCCAGCATAGCTAAATTGTGATAGATTTTGTGGTAAATTCAATCTTAAAATAATTTAGTTGACTTTTATCTCTGCATCCCATTGAAAGCTGTGAAATGGAGTATCTGTCACTGGGGAGAATAATCTGTGGAATTTTGAGTTCTGCCAGCCAGACTAGAAAATACTTATTTTTACTTATAAACTGAAGGCACTTGAACTGAGAATTAAGACCAAGTGTTAATGCATGGGATGAGTTTCATTTTGACATAGGGTTTTTTATTAACTTATATTTTGTCTTTATTTCAATATTTATTTATGCTTTTTAAAGAGCTCTACCATCTGTTGTTTATCTGTTCTGTGGGCCTTGAGGGAGGAAACTTGAGAATTTGTACATTTAAATTGGGATTCTCAACTGTTCTTTACTTGCCTCAGGCTGTACACTGGTTTTGTTATAGTACTGTGATTTCTAAAAGTTAAGAAATAGCCAAGTTTAATTTATTTCAAACCTTCCTCAGATGCATTTACATTGTATTTGCAATGGCTTCAGGTATGATTTGCTTGTGGCTGTTGCTGAAGGAGGTCACAGGACACTTTCTTTTGTCTGGAACGTCTCACCATTGACTCTGCTAATTGCTTTCTAGATGTGAAAATAAACTATAGGCTCTTTAAAAGGTTTCAGCTTGTTCTCTGTTTATGTGTTCTCTGTACTTATGTGTTTCTTCAGATAAGACTGGAAGATTCATTGGTCTGTGATGCTATTCATGAGCCTGCAATAAAGGATTCTTTCAGTCTTTTCTCTGGTTCACTTTCATCAAGGTTCAGCGTTTGTATACGCTCTTCAATCTTTCTTTGATTTGTAAGTGATAGCAGAAGTCGTGTGCCTCTTAGCAGTATGCAAATGTTGAGATAAAATCTAGGTTTTCCCATGATAATTATAATCCTGGCTAAATTGAACATTCCGTGCAGCCTACAAATCACCCCTGGTGTTACTGCCTGCTTACTGAGTGAGTGTCTGCTTGCAGTGTTACTTAAACTCCTGTTGTATAATTTATTTCCTACCTCATGCTTTTAAGTTGCAGGGGATTTAAGACTTGGGGGTTGCTTTTGGGGGAGAAGCAGGCTGGAGTGGAAGATTCATGTCTGTTCAACCTATTCCTAGAAAGTACGGGTTTGTGTTGCTTAGGAAAACTTGTTTGGATTCCATAGTCTGCTATACACTTAAATCTGCTTTGTCATCCCTTGTCATCACACCGTTAGAAGGCTGTTCTTGGACATGATTGTTTCAGTCACTTAGAACTAAGACTTCCAGACGATTTTAAGGACAGCTACCTTATTCCTTATTATTTTTGTGCCAGCATAGTTTCTGTTCTCTTCCCACTGTTTATCTTGATCTGTGGACAGACAACAGACATATATCAATTGCCATCTCTTTTGTTTATTTTCTTTCTTAGTCTCTTCCCCAAATACATTCTTCATCCTAACTACGGTTCAAGTTCCGTAGCCTTAGTAGAAGACTCCTAAAAGGAAAGACACGAATGCTGTGGAGTCATGGTTACAGCATTCATTTGTGTGGATTACTGCCAACCCTTTGCACCTTTTGTTTGACTATTAACATGCTTCATAAATAGTCTGGTTAAGGAACAGTCTATTGTCTTCTAGAATTAAAGACTTTCTCTGGTTTGGTTCTGAGGAATATTTCTGGTTTGTTAGTAGTGAAGATACCTGCTTCTTCTACTTTATGTGAATGCTTGAGGAAAAGTAACTGGATTTCTCTTTGCAAGTAGCATAAATAAAACATCAGGATTGTCTCTCAGCTGTATTATTGAGAATGCATTCTGAAGTATAACATTATGTAGAAGCTTGAAATCAGATTTCTTCTTTCCCTGTGGAGGTTAAAAAGCCCAGTAAAATCTTGGAGCTGGTACTTGGCTTCAGGCCAAGAAACCAGGCATGAAGTGCTGGCTGCCGTGCATCTAGGCCTGGTAAAATCTGACTTCCCTAAATGCCTGGCCTCAAAAGTAAATTTAAACTCGGCTTGAAAAGATTACTCCTTGAAATTATGAATTCCTCTGGGTCTAGTATTTTTCCACATAGGAAGCGTGCCTAAAGGCTCTGTTCTTGTATGACAACTATTTAAAAACCTGGAGTGACTTGACAAGAAAGTAAGGAATAATGAGACTGCTGAAGTAAGCTGTTGCTGATTGTAGGTAAGCAAGGGAAGCACCAGTGCGTTACATCTGTTGTGCAAATACAGCACACTTCATGTGTTTCTGTTAACTACATCTTACTGCTATTAATGCATTAGTGTAGCCTGTGAACTTAATGTAAAAGATTTTGCAGCTGACAAATTAGGTCTTCATTCCAAGCTACTTGCAAAAGCCTTTAAGTTTAGACTACATGAAGATAGTTATGTGAGGTTTCTAGTGTATATGCACGCCCAGGAATATACAAACCATACTCTTTTTCCCTATTTCTTATCTAATGTGTGTAATTTGAATTTCAAGAAGTAAGAGCCCATGACAGATGGAAAATAAGAGCAGGGGGTAGTGGGAGTAAGCAAAAATTGTTAACTGTGTACAGTTAACATGCTGAGTTGTTGCATACAATTCCAACATAATAGAAACAAAATTTACCTGAATTAAATATGTTGGATTACGCAACAGATAAATATTAGCTTTTCATATTATAAGTACTGTGATTTCCTTGTAACTCCTCCTTTTATCCTCTTAATAGAGCTTACATAAGAGTAATATGAAACATGCACGCAACAATTAGTTTTCTGTTCCTACTTAATTGTAAAATATTTGCATTTCAGCTCAAATCAAAGACAAAATTAAAGAAAGGGAAAAGAAGCAAAAAGAGAAGAAGAAGCACAAAATAATGACTGAAATAAAGAAAGAAAATGGAGAAGTCAAATTATTGCAGAAAGGTAGGTTCAAACTATGTAGTGGTATTTCATTCTAATGTTTTAAAATCTCTGTAATTGGATTGTAATTGGAAACTTAGTTTTAATACTATGTTTTTCATTTAACTAAAATGTCATTTTCCCTGAGTAGTTGGTACGAGGGTGGCAAATCAAAACTTAACTATAAATGTTTTGGGTTTTTAATAACTGTTAGGTACTGGAGATTATAACTATCACTACAGCATTGCTTATACAGTAGTAGTAAAGACTAGTACTTCAAGGAATAATATTGGTGATAGCTATATCTTCTCTGCAGGTACTGAAGAAGGTTATCATTTTATATAGTGCGGAGAAGAAAAATGAATCCATGTCACATTTACATCTAACATTAGATGCACAAAACTGAATAACTAAGGAGTTATAATTCAGGAACTTTTCCAAATACTAAAAACTTATGTGTAACAGGCAGTCTTAATCCTTGCTGACTTCTTCGACTTCATTTACTGTAATGGAATGTAACGAAGATCAGGTTTTCACACTTGCTTGTACATCTACTGAATCTTAGAATTGTGCAGTGGTTGAGGCTGGAAGGGACCTAGTCCAATGCTGCTGCTCAAAGTAGGGTCAACTAGAGCAGGTTGCCCAGGACGGTCAGACTCTGTGTATCTCCACAGTTTCTCTGGACAACCAGTATCAGTATTTGACCACTCTTGGATTAAAGAAAGTGTTGTCTTATGTTTAAAAGGAATTTCTTTTATTTCAATTTGTACCCTTTAACTCTTGTGCTGTCACTGGATACCTCTGAGAATAGTACTGCATCTGGGGAAGAATAACACCAAGCACTGGTTCATACTGGGGGCTGACCAGCTGGAAAGCAGTTTTGATGAGAAGGACCTTGGAGCCCTGGCAGACAACAAGCTGACTGTGAGCCAGCAGTGCACCTTCATGGCAAAAAAAGGCCAACAGTATCCTGGCCTGCACTAGGAAGAGCGTTGCCAGTGAGCTGAGAAAGGTCATCCTTTTCTACTCAGCACTGCTGAGGCTGCATCTGGGGTACTGTGTCCAGTTCTGGGCTTCCCAGTACAGGAAAGATACAGACTTACTGGAGTGAGTCTATCACATGGCTAAAGATGGTGAAGGGGCTAGAGCATCTAGTAGGGCCTTTTGCAATAGGACAAGGGGTAATGGTTTTAAACTAAAAGAGGGTCGATTAAGACTAGATATAAGGAAGAAATTTTTTTCAATGAGGGTGGTGAAACACTGGAATAGGTTGCCCAGAGAGGTGGTAGATGCCCCATCCCTGGAAACATTCAAGGTCAGGTTGGTCGGGGCCCTGAGCAACCTGATGTAGTTGATGATGTCCCTGCTCATTGCAGGGGAGGTTGGACTTAGATGACCTTTAAAGGTCCCTTCCAACCCAGACTACTCTATGATTCTATTCTGTGATCTTTCTGATGAGGAAAGGCTGGGAGAGCTGCGACTGATCAGCCTGGAGAAGAAGAGACTCAAGGGGATCTCATCAATGTGTATGAATACCTGATCGAAGGGAATGAGGATGATGTAGCCAAACTCTTCATGGCAGTGATCAGTGACAAGACAGGAGGCAGTGTACACAAATTAAAACACATGAAATTCTGTCTGAGTGTAAGAAAAAAAACTTTCTTACTGCAAATACTAGCACAGGTTGCCTACAGAGGTTGTAAAACCCGACTGGACATGGTCCTGGGCAGCCTGCTCTAGGTGAATATCCTTCTTTGTCAGGCTGCTGTCTGGCCAGGTGGTCCTCAGCCTGTGCTGGTGCACAGGGTTAATCCTCCCAGGTGCAGGGCTTTGCATATCCCAGTATTAACTTCATGAGACTCTGCTGGCCCATTTCTACAGCCTCTCAAGGCCCCTCTCACTTGTCAGTGCAACCCTGTGGTGTGCTAGCCACTCCTTGCAGTTTTGTATCACTTGCAAACTTGCTGAGGGTGCGCTCTGCCCCATGATGCCGGCCTTTAATGAAGGTGTTGAACAGTATTGGCACAAGGTATCAATGTCTGAGTTACTCCAGTAGCGACTGTTTTCCAGCTGGACTTTGTGTTGCAGATCACAGCCCTTTGAGCACAGCAGTTAAGCCAGTTCTTGGTCCACCTCACTCTTCACTTACCTAGGTCATGCTGCATCAGTTTTTCTGTGAGAATGTTGCTTATTTAAGTAGAGCAAATATCTTTTTTTAATCTGTTATTTTCACTCTCTGCTTTTAAAGTTGGGAACAAATTCCTGATGTATCTTTCTGTTCTCTTGTCTGCTGTAGGATTTCATTTACAAAGAAAAAATCGAACCCCCAAAACAAAACATTATCTTCAACACATTCATATGAGGTCAGAGGCATGTAACCCTGTAATTACTACATCACATATTATATGTTAAGCACAGCTCCAAGTAACTGTATTAGCAACTATGAAAGATTAAACACTGTGTTGATCAGATCTCAAGGTATCAGTTTAGACCATGAGGAATGTGTAAGCTGGTGACTGGCTTCCTGTGCAGAGATGTGGCTTGTCTTTGCCGAGCATGAAAGGAAGTTGGTGGCTGAGATACCAGGCAACACTTAACTGCCTCAGCAGTGAGGTTCTTCAGGTTTTGTTTGTGTACCAGCCTTTTTTTTTTTTAACCCTCTCTCCTATTTCTCTTGCTATTCAGCAGATGAGGTGGAACCTGCAAAGACAGCAAGTCTTGTTACGCAGATCTAATAAATTATACCTAATGAGGGTATTGGGCCTCAAATGTTGCTTTATTTTAAAGTTAATATAAAAAAGCATACGCACTGGGGCTGTGTTAGAACACCTCTGGTGTTCTGAGCTGCTTTAGTAGCAGCATAGGTTATTCTTACAGAACAGTGCTACAAGTGCATTAGGTGCCTTATCCCTATTTCATAGATCTGATATGTTAGCAGTCAAGTATCATGTTTAGGTTTTCTTTAAGGTGTTGGTGGGAAGTGTTTTGTAGAGGCTATGTTTGGTTTGCCAGTATCCTGCAAAATTGATTCCTATTTCAAGGAAAGAAGCAAGTGTATCAGGAGAGCAGTTTGTGAACAGACAGGTCCTCTCCACTGTGTTTGTATCCTGTTCAGAACAGCAGCTCTGGATGTCTTCTGTGGGCTTCCAGAGTCTGACTGGATGTGCTTGTATGTGCTGTGAAGTTTGTAACCTGATTCCTTCTGCTGATCTACCTTTACACCCTGGGAGCTGAGGGCAAGACAGCAAGCAAAGCCAAAACTGCTTTAAGATGCAACTTCTTCTATGTGTCAGTAGTCAGTGCCTCTGTGACCTTCTCAAAGACTATTAACTCTTCATCTAAAGATATCTTCTTGTGGAACAAAAGTTAAGGTCCAAGCCCTTTCATTATGAGCTCAGAATTCACTTTGTGGGCTTAGGAACAAAGATTTGGAACTAGTCTACTTTGCTTTTTTTTGGGGTTTTGGTTTTGTGGTTGGTTTTTGTGTGTGTGTGTTAAGAAGCTACAGCGTTGGTCTCTAAAGACAGCTAATTTCCTGCTTCTAGGCATTAGATCTGTATCTTGTTGTAAAATGTTACTCTGACCATCTGCTGAATGCCTTTCATCTCAGATTGAGAATATTGTTAATGATTTGGGTTTTGTCTCTTTTGAGTTTTCTTCTGTTTGTGACTTACTTCCAATGAGGGGGTAGAGGTAATAGCCTACCTGATAGTTAAACTAGCTGTCCAAGATAAAAGGTGGCTCGTTATAGAAGAAGAGGTCAGTACTGAAGGAATGTTGGCTTTTAGAATCATAGAATTGTTTTTGGTTGGAAGGGACCTTTTAAGATCATCAAGTCCAACTGTTAACCTAGCACTGCCAAACCACCACTAAACCATGTCCCTCAGCACTACATCTACATGTCTTTTAAATACCTCCAGGGATGGTGACTCAACCACTTCCCTGGGCAGCCTGTTCCAACGCTTGACAACCCTTATGATGAAGAAATTTTTCCTATTATCCAGTCTAAACCTCCCCTGGTGCAACTTGAGGCCATTTCCTCTCATCCTGTTGCCTGTTGTGAGAAGAGACCAACCCCCACCTTGCTACAGCCTCCTTTCAGGTAGCTGTAGAGAGCGATGAGGCCTCCCTTCAGCCTCCTCTTCTCCAGACTAAACAACCCCAGTTCCCTCAGCAGCTCCTTGTAAGACTTCTGCTCTAGACCCCTCACCAGATTTGTTGCCCTTCTTTGGACACGCTCCAGCATGTCAGTGTCTTGTAGCAACAGGCCCAAAACTGAACACAGTATTTGAGGTGTGGCCTCACCAGTGCTGAGTACAGGGGGACGATCACTTCCCTAGTCCTGCTGGCCACACTTTTGAGGGAGAGTTGGTGCATAAGCGTGACTTTTGTGTTTTGAGCTGAATGTGCAAGAGTTTATTAGAAGCTTAGGGGTGTAAGCTGTTCATCTGCCTCAACTTGGGTTGCCGTTCTATTGAAAGCAATGATAAAACTTGCCCATGCTGGAGAAGGGCAACTCTTAAAAAGGCTATTTCTACAGTTTCTAAGGCTGCTAAAAGAAGTGTGTTTTGCTCTTTCAGAAAGCTTGATGGCTTTTCTTATGCATCTAGAGTGAAAAGCTTTTTTGTCATCGTTTTGCACTTGCAGATGTATTCTCTGTGGAATAAAGCTATATAATTGCCCCTTTTTCTCTCAATCTGTTACGCGGAAGGAGGAGCTCAGTTCTTGGAAAAAAGGTTCTTGGCACATGCATATTGTTAAAAATTCAGGAAATAAGTGATTTAAACTTGCTTTTAAAAAAATCTGCGTAATGAAAAAATTGCCTTTTAGAAATTGAAAGTTTCATACAAAAAAGTTTCACACCGGTGTAACATGGCTGAGGGTTACTGGAGATTCTGCAGAAAGAAAAAGGATTAATAGGCTTATTTGTAAACAGGCTTATTTGTGTTTTCCCTTTAAAGAAAGAAAAGTCAGTCTTGTTTTTCTCATTATTTGTATCAGAACACAGTAATTTCTAAAAATGCAGTAGGAGAAATTATTAGTGTGTGTTTCTGCAAGATTAAATACCTTGATTTATGGAATGTCAAAATTCAGGGAAGAAGGGGGAATGAACATTTGTAAGTACAAATCCCAGAAGAATTAACAAAAAGCTTTAGAAAACGAGAAATGACACTTATTTTAATTGTATGTTCTTACGAACATTTTAATTTTTTTTTATAGATAGGTTTTGCACAGGTATGATTATAAAATTGGTATATTTAAGATGAGACCTACCTCTGAGTCATACTGCATACTTTTCCCCATCCACTGTATTTTGTCTTTGTATGTCTTTAGGGAAAATGTTGAAGGATTTGTATGCAATGTGCCTTAGTTGATGGGACATTGAGGGGATGGGAAAGACTGAGGTAAGAGTGCAGGGCACACAACCCACCACACTGATTTGCCTGTAATACTGATTTTGCTTCACAGTCCTTATGCACCGAGTTATTAACTTTTATGTAAGAGTACAGGGTGAAACACAGATGTAAAATACAGGTAGGGTATGTGTGATGAGATCATTGAGAGGAGAGCTCTTCTAAGTTCCAGTGGGCCTCAAACATTTTTCAGAAAGAATGTGTTAAATCATTTGCTTACCTTTTGTGTAGCTGGTGGATTGCTTTCCCAAGTTTTCTGGAGATGTCTTTGCTGCCGCTTGCTCTTGGTTCCCTCCCATCCCTTTATGTGATTCATTTCTACCCCTGAAGTTACTCCTGTTCAGATAGTGCATTCAGTTGGCTACACAGATCCTTGAGAACCTAAAAGGAACCAAGAGTGCTGGACTCGAGCAGTCTCCCCTGTTGTCCAGGGAGGGTGAGACACTGTCAGCGCACGCTGCTTTGGGATGGAGCGGGTGGTAGCTGGAGGGAGAGCTGTGCTCTAATAGCTTTGAAGTGTGTCTAGCTGGAGGGAGAGCTCTGCTCTAATAGCTTTGAAGTGTGTCTTGCTGGAGGTACGGGTCTGGAGCTTGAAGTAAAGACATGTGGAACATCAATGAAAAGCAAAAGTTGAATCTTTTTTCTACCGCTGTCTGCAAAATCTATGCAGGTTAAAAGATTACCGTATGATTTTTTTTTTGGTTGGAAGAGATCTGAAATATTGGTCTGAAGGCTACGCATACAAATTATGATAGGCTGTGTGTA
Organism: Dromas ardeola; assembly: GCA_013398915.1. NCBI lineage: Eukaryota > Metazoa > Chordata > Aves > Charadriiformes > Dromadidae > Dromas > Dromas ardeola. The sequence continues at coordinate 90,022 of VYZM01004410.1, read as the reverse complement.
GCACATGTATTATTTGAAACTTCTGTTTTTATGGTGAAGACTGTGGAAATAATTGTAGTTTTTTACTTTATTTCAAAGACAAGGAATTCAAAGATAGGACTTCAGAGAGAATTGCAATGCTGTCACGTTTATAGGAGCTCTTCCTTTGAGAACAGTGTTTCTACTTCCAGCTTATTGTTAGTAAAGGTCTTTGGGTAAGTTGCTAGGCTGGGTGCACACAAAATATTTTTCATTCACCTTCGCATTGTATATGTGAAGTGGGTTTCAGTTCCTATTTCTATGGCACAGATTAATTAAAATACTGTGATAATCAGTTCAGAAAAGAGGTCTGGTTCTATGTGGGTTACTCTACTTCCATAGCAAGTTCTTCCATAGCAGCGTGAAAAACGCTGGTAGAGAAGTGTGTTTGCTGCCTTTGCTGCTTAAAGTGGATAGTGTCATTGAATTAAGATGACTAAATCGGCACTTTTTCACCCCATCGTGTATCTTAAGATCCAGACATGTGGAACTGCACCAAAATTTTGTCCTGCACGGTTCCTTTTACAGATTCTTGTTCTAATGTGCAGACCTATAACAGAAGATTTCTGTTCAGAATTATACCACCCCTGCCAAGTTTCTATCCTTGCTTTCAGTCTAGGTGGGTTTTCTGTTGAATTTTTTATTTTGGATATTGATGTATTTGCAGAGTAAAGATTTAGAAGTAGCTAAGGAAGAATAGGTTGCTGCTTTTAAAAATACTTTTATGAAATACATCAAATAGCTAATCTATAATTTTATGTATATATGTTTAATGTGGTAACTTAGGTGACCAGACTCCAGAGACTGTTTGCAGACTTTGTGTTTTCTGGCTGCTGTAGAAGAATTAACTGAAAATATTTCAGAGTTTTGTATTTTTATTCATCACCTTCTGAATCTCTGCTTGTCTTACAACATCCCATTGAAGCTTTTATAAGTGTAGTTTTCGGAAAGGGTATAGGGGGAAGCATGTTAGGATCTTCGCGTGTGGCTCTGATGGGTAAGAGACAGCTACCTTAATGAGCTGAACATAGTAGAAGTCAATGTCTGTCCTTGTAGCAACTTCTGTCATGTCTTGGGTTTTTATGCCTGTAAGTGTCACTTTCTGAAAATCTTGAATAGTTTTTCTCAGGGTGGTTGTGACTATTCAACTTCCAGGAGGGCTGAGACAGCATAAAATAGGATTATTTGACGTATTTCAGGCTTGACTTGTCTGATGTTTAGTGTTCAAGCTTTCAAGCCTATAAATAGAAAAAGATATCTGTCAGTTCTCCGTTGTATGCCTGCTTTTGGTTTGTTTCCTGGGCTGTGTACTGAGGCACCTTGAAGTTATGTTTGTTTTCAGCACGTGGTCTATTAGCTTTTCAACCTGTTGGCAGTTGATCTTGCTTGTTCTCCATAATTGTGGAGTGACTACATTTTGTGTCTGATCAGAATTCCATGTGCATATTTGAACTCTATTAGGAAGTCAGTTGTTCTAATCCCTTTGAACTATTTTATTATATGTTTTTCATTAACTCATCAAGTTATTATATAAAATTATATTTATTCAAAAATATATTTAAAATTATAATACATGATGATATGTTAAAATATATAATTAGTTAAATATCTGGCTGGTACAAAATTGAGGATTTTTTTAGGATCTAAAAGGCTTCTGATGGTTTTTCTTATGCTGGGTGGCTTTTTTGTTTGTTAGGGTTTTTTGGTTTTGGTGGGGTTTCTTTTACTACTGTAAGTGGCAGTGCCTTCAAGAACACTTGTACTCTCTATGACTTCATATTTTATTTACAGGCTGGTGTGTGGTGTCTTGGCTGTTCCTGTTCTAAGCTATTTTTTAGTTGGTCATGGTTATGAACTTTAAACTCATTGGAAGATCCAGGGCGACATTTCTGTGGTTTGAACTGGTATTTCTGTGTTCACAAGAGCTGCAGCAGAGCTGAGTTGTCATAAATGTAAGTAAGAATGCTAGAAAATGCTTGAGTCATGTGTCTGGCCATATCGGACTATGGGAAGAAAGTGAAGATCATTAATTGGAGGTTACTTCTTACCTATCCCCTTACTGGAGAGGACTAGGCAGAACTTCTTGCAGTACTCCAGTAGGACATGGCTGGTACAGGACCAAGCCAAAGAGTTAAATAATGTTTTGTAGCTGATGACAGGAATAGCCAGGCTGATCTCTCATTGCAGAACAAGTAGTATCCCTGCAGCTGGTTGATATTACTGTGATTTTTGTGTGCTATAGAATGAGGAGTAAGATTCTGTGTTCCAGTACTACTGTTCAGTTAAAAAATCTAAGAAACATGGTCCCTGTTTGGATTTCTCTGTGTTGATGTTCTTTCCTCTGTGCTCCTGCCCTCTACCAAGTGCTCCTCAGCCCTGTCAAATTTCGGTAACTGAGTTCTCCTGAAGTGAGGAAGTGAAAACTGACTTTAATTACTGGCTGCAGTTAAAAATCCTTGTCCCTTCCTGCTACTAGCTGTCAGCTAGAAAACTGTAGGAAAAGAACAATTTAGTGTTGTTGTTAATGTTGGTTTGTTTTGGTTTGTTTTAATAAAGTTTCCTCCCTAGTAGTTTTGGGGGCTGTGACCTCAAAGTTGAGAAACTCTGCTCTAGTTGAAACAACTGAATGAAGTAAAAACTTTGTGGCCTCTGCTTACGTGAAACTTCAGGTCAAATGATCTCATGGACAAAACACAACATAAAATAAACTTCAGGTAACTTCTGAGTTTGCTTATAAAAACCTCACACTTGGAAGGAATCTGTAGTTACCAGAGTTCAGACTGTCTAGCATCAGTTTAAATTACAAGTACGTATCATCTAGTGATAACTGAGCATTGGCTTATTTGCATAAAATTTGAACAGTTTTGAATCTCAGTCCTGAGTAATAGGCCCTGTGCTGTGACAGGGATATTGTGTCACCAAAAGAAATACGTTTACTGAGTTTACGTGAGAGATCTACCTATCATGTAGGTGTATGCAATGGCAGAAGTATCAGTAGTACATGAGGCCTGACTTGCCTAGAAGATGGTTAAAAGTTGTTCAGAGGTAGTTCTGTTATTGCTGAGTATGTGCAGGCATGAACAGAATTAATGCAGATTTCCATTCTTCTAATTTCTTTAAAAATACAATGCAAGTTTTATAACTCCATCCTCGTGCATATATTGCTAGCCAAATAAGAGCAGAAGCAAAATTAAAATTTTGCTGTTCTTCGGTCTTTTACGCTCCAGTAAAGCGTGATCCCGGTCTGCTTTTTAACATCAGATCAAGGGGAAAGGTCCTATAAATGACTACGGGTGCTGAGGGTTTTTCTCCATGTCCCTGATATTCCTCATTCTTGGAGTCCCAAAGCAGTTCTCTGACTCACCTTAATTTAAAGACTTTTTTAATACAAGTGAAAATTCTTACTTCTGTCTTGTGTTTCTGAATCATGCAGTGCAATAAGTTTTTTGTTCATAGCTGTTTCAGTAGCTGTGCTTGTCGAAATGCATCTCAGAGCCCTTCAAAATGGCTACTGTCTTGGCTGAAATTAGATTCCAGCAGTTGCATGTGTATGTTTGTACACACCTTCATTGTGACTGCTGGTGAAGACTCTCTGAAACACCTATCTTGAAGGTTTTGGGTGGCGAGTGTGTTCCTCAATAGTGACTACTTGAGGGGTGCAAGAGAGTTAGCTTTCTGTCAAGCGCTGCGCTGCTGCTGCTGCCAAATCTTGCTTAAAACAAAGCTAGTTTGGATCTCGTAGCCTTACAGTGTTTGTATCTTTATTTAGCCTTTTTGCTTGCTTGCTTATGTTTTCACCAAATTCTGTATGTCTGCTGTGAGGCGATTTGATTACTGCCCTAGGAGACACTGAAGGCAGCTGTTGTGTTTTGGTGTCTGCTAGCCAAGTGTCAAAGCAGCACTGTTGGGTTTGGAGGAAGTAACACATTTTGCTTTATAAAGTATTTTGATACATGCAGCAGCAGAGTTACTGAATGAGCGTGTTTCTGCTCCTCTCTACAGCTAACACAAAAGAAGAATAAGATGAAAGTACTTTATTGGGCATTGCTGATAGCAATTGCAGTATTTCAGCAAACTAATTCCTTTTGCTATTGAAGTCTTGGCAACTTTTGAGCAGCTTTCAACACCTGCTTTAGAGTGGATCTTTGGAATTCAGCAGAGCAGAAGCCTTAGGCTAGAAATGTGCCCTCTCCTCTTTCTGTGAAATTCTGTTCAGGCTTTGCTGAGAAATACTACTTCTAGAAATCAGTTTTCCATTTTGTGTCTGTATTCCTCATGAAAACTTCGGCTGTACACTAAAATAATTGAACACAAATATTCTAAAGTTGAGCATGTTGTGATGTCCAAGCAGGATTGGGAACAGGCACTGTGCAGTGAGTGTGTGGGTGGTGCAGAGGAAAGAAATTGTAGTCTGATCCCTATTACAGTTAAATTACTAGAATGTTATCTTTAAGAAAGTAAGCTGAGAAATTGTATAACTTTAATATTAAATTTAAAAGTTCAGGCTTTTTGGTTAGGAAACTTTCTATTTAGGTTTGCTAGGAACTGGGTCCTATCTCATATATGCGGTAAGGTAGTGTGGGGGGGTTGGTTTTTGTTTGTTTTTTTTACCCTTAAAAATTCAGCCTTGTACTCACAGTTCAGGGTGAACAGATGAAGGTGTGGTGGGCAGCGTAGCTAAGCAGATGAAGTGGTTTGCTGCCACTGATGTGGGGTGGGGTCTGCTGCTGTTCCTCATTCCCTGCTGTCGATGGTCTCCATACTCTATTCCTGTTTGACAGTGCTGTGAACCAATTCTGTTCATTAATCTAGCAGCAAAGTGAGTAGTTCTGCTGAGACATTAAGTCAATTTACTGTGCAATCGGATGAGCATCGGTCAGTACCAGGAATGGTGTAGGACTGTGTGCCAGGAGCAGTGGCAGAGGAGAGTGGGGAGTTGGACTCTACCCATCTGTGGCAATGAGATCTTAGATTGCTCAGCTGTATCATGTATCCAACACTTGAAGGTCAAACAAATAATTACGAATTTTACATTTCTCCAGTCTTTCAGTAGTCAATTTAACATTATAATATAATTTTCTCTATGAAATACAATGTCCAAAGTATCTAAAAATAATTTTTCTTATGTCATTTGCTGCCAGTCTGAAAATGAAGTAGAATTCTTGACAAAATTTGTCTGGTGTATGCAGTAGCATAAGCTTGTGTGAATGTGAAAAAGGCTCAAACCAACTAATTAGTTCTTGAAATCATGTTATCTTTCAATTTCTGCTTAAAGTACTTTTAGAGAATTAAGTTTTACTCTTGTTGGTATGTAACTTTTTAAAAAGTCTTTAATTCTAGTAATGTTTTGTAAAAATCCTCTTTGGAATCCCCTTTCTCTTCTGAATTCTGTGTTTTAAAGCTTTTTTTCTCTCTAGTGGCATCAGTAGCTCACACCCATGAAGAAGGGATTCATATTTTGTCTCACAAGGATAGACAGCTCCCTGTTTTGATTTTTCTTTCTCTCACCCCACTTGCAAGTAGATCTTCTGCTGTTTTGCTGTTATACAGCCTTTTGTTCCTTCAGTGATCATTGCTTTCTTGGTTTCCAGGTGTTTCAGAATTAAAAATGGCTTCAGTTCTATCCTTTTTGGTATATAGGAGATCTAAAAAGTTCTGTGGAAGAGAAGACAGTTGTGCTCAGAGATGAGAGGCTGCTAGCAAATATTTATTTGGTTCCAAATTGTGCGCACCATTTTTGCACTTCTCATGATTTGGGAAAGTGTGTACTGATGAACTTAAAAAATTGATATACATGTAAACCCATAACCCTTGTGGTCTGTGATCAAAAGTAAAACCAGCCTATATTATTAAAGTATATGTATTTAAAGCTGAACAGAAAATTCCTTTTCAAGCTGGAAGGAGGACTGTGTTGGATACCAGAAAAAGAATTATTTTTATCCCGTTGTCAAGAGCTTTTTTCCCCCTTCTGAAGGTCTCATGGAGATGATGTGAAAACAAACACAGAAAATGATAAATGTTTTTCACTTTAAAAATGTCTTAGTGTAATCCCTCTTAGTAAGGTTTTGAGTACTTACGTAGGTGCATACCAAGTTAACTCAAACATGTTCTTACAACTGGTTTTGCACGCAAACCTTGTTGGATATGTTATGTGAACTCTGCATAATTTTACCCTGATTTACATTCCCTCTATCTGATTTTAATTGTGTAAGTTACATTGGGATTTTTTTGTTGTTGTTTCTGTCTTAAAAGTACCACTGCTTTTGAGACCATGCCTTTGTTCTTTTAAGTGCTGTTTACTGATTAGAACAGAATAGACTATTTCAGTTGGAAGGGACCTATAATGATCATCTAGTCCAACTGCCTGACCAATTCAGGGCTGACCAAAAGCTAAAGCATGTTGTTAAGGGCATTGTTCAAATGCCTCTTAAACGCCGGCAGGCTTGGGGCATCGACCGCCTTTCTAGGGAAGCCTGTTTTGTAGTTCATCAGTTTTGTAATGTTTAAAGTGTTGGGTTTTGGTTGTGGGGTTTCTTTGTGTTGGGTGGTTTTGTGTTTTGGTGGTGTGGGGTGTTTTTTTTTTTTTTTTTTTTTTGCATAAGTGCATCTGTGAAATACATTGTGATGGATTAAAAAAAAACAGCCACCACATATTACAGGAGGAGTCAAATGAAATTGATTGTTAGTCAGTAAAACTTCTTGGAAGATATAATCAAAGATAGGGAATAGGACAGATTGAAAGGGGAAATCGGATGATCTTCCTTCTCATACTGTAGCAATGGAAGTCAACGATTTTTGAGGTATTTCTGCACAGATACAGATTGATACACATCTTTTATGTAAGTACTTTTACATTTCAATTAGTAATAATGGAATGTAATTTAATAGCTGGATGTTCAGCAAGGATGCATAGATGCTGATCTTCAGTTGTCTTACAGTTTTCTTTGGTGATTATAGACATGCTAAAGTATGAAGAATCAGTTTGGGTCTTGCCATAGCAAGTAGCTTCTTGCTTTAAACTTAGAAGATGTTTTATTTGTTGCCTGATATATTACTGCTGATTGAACCCCAGTGAAGATAAATTTCCATCCTTTCCCTGCTGTGCATGAAGTTCCAGATCTGAGTGACTAGTGCCTACAAAAATCTGAGCTCCATTTGAGAACAAGTGAAGCGGGTTGATAGTTAACTCCTGCTTCCCATTTCCTCACCTTCATGCAGCCTTTTGTGCTATAATTCCGTATTTTCTCTATTCAAACTAATAATATCTGGAAATGTTTGACTTCTTCATGATATTTGTCAGTACAGCAATGAATTTTCATTTAGAGTGAAACAATTTTAAAATGGTAAGTTAAGCATTTTTAAGAGTTTGAAACACCTGTAGACTCTTGGATGCTTTCTATTTGTGTATTCCTGCAGTCAGGCGGAGGGGGAAAATTGTCTGTTCTGTAGTTTTTATTTGGAGGTTTGGATTGAGATTTCTAAGCCTATAATATGGAAATTCCCACTGTCATAAACCATTTCTTTGTTTTTATCCACCCCACCCNTGGAATGACACCATCACAATACCCCAGAATGCGAACAGTAGGTGATGACATTTCACTGAAGTACCCTAGCACCCTCAATGAACTATTTTCAAGACTCCTCTAAGGTTGAGGTAGTTGGTTGTACATGTGTTGCTGTTCTTCCTGGTCTTTCTATGCCCACTAGATTTAAAGACTCTTTTGGCAGAAGGAAGATGTTAACAAAGAAGTGGTGAATATTGCATCTACCAGATGAAGCAGTCCTGTTGCAGAGGCCCATGCTGGTTTTACATTAAACTTAGCCAATAAAAGGACAGATTTTCATGAGGATACCGTGCCTTTGGGCAGTTGAACTTGGTTAGCTAAAAGTGAAATTGTGCTCATAGAGCATGCTATGTTAAATCTGATTTAGAGTGAAGGGAGTCTTTGTAGCTCTTAACTGCAGATGACACCAAGCTGAGTGGTGCAGTTGACACTCCTGTGGGACAGAATGCTGTCCAGAGGGACCTGGACAAGCTTGAGAAGTCGGCCCATGTGAACCTCATGAGATTCAACAAGGCCAAGTGCAGGGTCCTGCACCTGGGTCGGGGCAACCCCTGGTATCAAAACAGGCTGGGGGATGAAGGGATTGGGAGCAACCCTGCTGAGAAGGACTTGGGGGTACTGATGGAGAAAAAGCCAGACATGAGGCAGCAATGTGTGCCTGCAGCCCAGAAGGCCAGGTGCATCCTGGGCTATTTCAAGAGAAGTGTGGCCATCAGGTTGAGGGAAGTGATTCTGCCCCTCTACTCGGCTCTGGTGAGATACCATCTGGAGTACTGTGTCCAGCTCTCAGCAGATGAAAGACATGGACCTGTTGGAACGGGTCCAGAAGAGGACCACAAAGATGATCAGAGGGCTGGAGCACATCTCCTGTGAGGACTGGCTGAGAGAATTGGGATTGTTCAGCCTGGAGAAGAGAAGGCTCCAGGGAGACCTTATTGCAGCCTTTCGGTATTTAAAGGGGGGGCTATAGGAAAGATGGGGACAAACATTTTAGCAGGGCCTGTTGCAATAGGATGAGTGGTAATGGTTTTAAATTAAAAGAGGGTAGGTTTAGACTAGATAGAAGGAAGAAATTTTTTATAATGAGGATGATGAAGCACTGGCACAGGTTGCCCGGAGAGGTGGTAGGTGCCCCATCCCTGGAAACATTCAAGGTCAGGTTGGATGGGGCTCCGAGCAACCTGATGTAGTTGAAGATTTCCCTGCTTGTTGCAGGGGAGGTTGGACTAGATGACCTTGAAAGGTCCCTTCCAACCCAGATTGCTCTATGATTCTATGAACTGTGTGGATTAGGTTAAGAAATCCTAAAGCCCACTTCCTTGTTTGGGCTAAATAAAAAATGAGTGACCTCAGGGCACTTCTATCCCCCTACAAGATGAGAAAATAGAAGCTAGAGAGAGAACTAGCTTGCCTGCCTCCACTTCAGAATCCCAGAGGTATGTAGCTGCTGTCACAAACCTCAAAAGGCTCAGAGGCAAGTGTCTTAATTGCTCATTCTCCTTTCCAGTATCTGCACCTTCCATATCCAGACCTCGTAATTATCAGCAAAAATGCGTGATTCCGTGCACCAGCCGTTGTGGTCTAGTTGTGATTTTAGATTTTTTTTTTTAAGGACTCGTAAGTTGGACTGAGGATTGCAAGCTGATAATAGTCTGCTACAGCATAATAGTGTAGAGACTGCCTAACTTAACTCTTGCGAATTTGAGATTACTTAGAAATTGTTTATTTCGTTGCAAGACTAAACTTCTGTCTCTGAACCTGCTGATCTTGAGTCACTTGTGAATATAACTTTGTGCTGTAATGTGACCAGTAATTTGATTTATCAAATCGTGAAATGATTTCAACTGCTAGGTTTTAGGGCAGTGTAATGACCGAAGCTTTTTTGGGTACCATGTTTATTATTTGCAAAAATACCCAACGCTAAAGTGTTTGAAGAAAAACACTTTAAGATGAGAGAGAATGGTTGCCTTGGGAATCACTTGAATGCCTTATCCCCAAGTGAGTACTTTTGGCTTTAGGCCATAGCAGTTTGTTTTCAGTTCAGGTTGGATGTTATATAAATGTGAAACTAGTTTCTGTTTTGTGAGGGTTTGGTCATTGGTTGTTTGGGGTTTTTTGTTGTTGTTTGTTTTTGGGGTTTTTGTTTGTTCTGTATAAATTATTTTTGTTTCTAAGAAGTATGGGGTCAGTTTTTAGATGTTTCCACATGTATTTCTACATAAATTATTTAGTTCTGGAAGAATGACCATGTAAAGCCACATGATAAGGTAGGTTCTGGCAGTGGCATCTTGTGAACAGCTTGCTGATGGTGGTTGATACTCATTGACCATTTGTAAACCTGTTGTTTGGCACTGTTTGTTGACAGCTGTCATATAATGTCTCTGAACTGTCTGGTATAGTAATTGCTGATGACCAGTTAAAGGGTATGATTAAGGATTGTGACTCATCATGAAAACAGCCTTGGGAAACTTGGGGGTTTTTTTTGTGATTTCCTACTCTGCTCTGCCCGCTTTCCCCCCCACCCCCAGCTTATTTGTCAGTCATGTGAACATGGCAGGTGTGTCTTGCTACTTGGTTTCAGCAAGATTGTGACCCTCAATATTGGTCTCTGGTCTTTGTGTGCCACAGTGATAGTTTTGTTAACTTCGAATCCTGATCTTTAAATACATATTTTGTATATGAAGATACTTAAGAGATCTTTTCCTCTTGACAGGTGGGAAGGAGAAACCAAAAACCAATGCAGAAGAGCTACAGATTAAAAAAGTTAAGAAGAAAAAGAAAAAGAAACATAAAGAAAATGAGAAGAGGAAGCGTCCAAAAATGTACAGTAAATCCATTCAGACCATCTGCTCAGGATTGGTTTCTGATATTGAGGATCAGGAAGCCAAAGGCATCTTAGATGATCATCTTAAGGATTTCAATGGGAAAAATATGGATCCCAAGAAGGACTGTGAGTCCAAGATACCTGAGAACAGTGAGTTTCCATTTGTCTCGTTAAAGGAGCCACGGGTTCAAAATAAACTCAAAAGGTTGGACACATTGGAGTTCAAACAGCTGATTCATATTGAGCACCAGCCTAACGGAGGTGCATCAGTTATCCATGCCTACAGTAATGAACTCTCCCACTTATCTCCTGTGGAGATGGAGAGATTTGCAGAAGAGTTTGTGGGTCTGGTTTTTAGTGAAAATGAAAACTGTGCAGCTTACTATGTAATGGGTATTGTTCATGGGGCAGCTACTTATTTACCTGACTTTTTAGACTACTTTTCATTTAATTTTCCCAATTCACCAGTGAAAATGGAGATTTTGGGAAAGAAAGATATAGAGACAACGACTATGTCAAATTTTCATGCTCAGGTAAGAGGTTATACATTTTACTTTCTAAAGTCATATAATGGTTTCAAACAACTGTGAATGGGTTTTTATACAATACGGTTACTATTAGCTGTGCTGTGTGGATGACACAGAAGGCTAGAAACAAGGCAATTATTTAAGTAATAAGTTAGTTCTGCAATATTAAAGGTAAGGAGCCTATTAACTGAGACAAAGTTGGATTTTGTGTGGGAGGGGAAGTGTTTGCATGCATGTGTCTGTGTAGGTTTCTTTGGATTTGTTTCTGTAGCTGAAGCTTAACTGTGAGTTTTAGAGGTTTAAGAATGGTTTAGCTGCAGCTGTCTGGGTGTCTGAATTGTAGTTTATCTGTATGAACTTCATAAAAAAACTGAAATGTTTTAATACTTTAGAACAATGTTATACATAAAACCTGTGTAGGGCACAGTTAATTAGTTGCATTTGTAGTTTGAGGCTTCTAAATTTGTCCCTAAAGAGAACTTAATGATGGTTAACGTAGCTACTAATTTGATCCTTACCCCTTCGCATTTCCTCACAGTTAGTTTATTCTCTTGAAAGCCGTGAAGTTGCGTGGCAGAATGGCAGGCAGCTTTTTGATCTCTCTTTTTTTTAATTTTTATTTTCCAGAAAGAAATGTCTGTATACTCGCTTAACAACAGCTACTGATTAAACATCACCTTTGGTATTTATTAACTTGCTGTAGAAGATACACTACTGTTGCATATAAATTACTTATATTTCAGGTCTTTTAAGTCCAGGGAAAAAACATTTCTAACTTTCTTAGATTGCCATCTTGGTGATGTATGTAAAGCCCATACAGATACTCTGAAACAATTTATGAGGAAACTCAATGCTGTTTTTTGTTACGTCAGCTTTAGCTCACAATTGACTGCTTAACTCCCTATTTAGATGTTTTATGGAACACCTTTAAACTATTTTAGTCTTCACTTTTTAGACAATTATGAAGAGTTCAAGTATAAGTTACACTGTCATCTTTTTGATGAAAAACATGCTTTTGTTTTCTTTGTTATATAAGCATTTGGATGGAACACTATTGCATCTATTGACAAGTTCCAGGTGTTTGTTATCCTCAAGGATACGCAGAACTGAAGTGTTGCTGCAAGAGAACATTTTCAGTGCTAGTTAAGAAAACTTCCACTGCCATGGAATATGAATATTCTATGAAATATATCAACTAATTTTTTTCAGTATGTAAACTGAATCATAACTTTAACAGTAAAAATCACAGAATATATTATGGGTAGCTACCCATAACTGCCCTGTCTTAGGTCATTTTATCTAAAAAAGCTGGATCTGTCCTTGTAAGCATGTTCTTTAAGTCCAACCTATGGTCTTGGGCAGCATTAATGTAAGCATAGCTGTGTACTAGTATATGCCCTAAAGAAATAGTTAAGAAAAGCCAAAATCTTATTTTTGTGAATTATTATGGAGTTATTTTACTGAAAGGATGGGTTAATTTGGTATTACGATGGTACCATCAACATCTGTACTTAAATTAGTCCTGTGGTAATTGGTTTTAAGATTATAATTTCCCATTTTTCTGTAAGTGAAGGAGGAACAAAGAGAGAATGTAGTAGATGAAAGAAGCCAAACCGTGTTATTATAGCATTCAGATGGTCAACTTTAGAGTCTGTCTTCTAATCCATATTTTACTTGGCTGGAGGTTTAGTTCCGGTATCTTCATTTATTTTCTGTTTTTCAGTTGATGTTCATAGCATTTAATCACTTGTAAGAGTTTGCTTGGCAGAAAATGCTTGGCTCCTTATATTTTTGCTAATATGAAGAATTTAGTGTGTATAAATAATGTATACAGGTGTACACCAGACTTACCCATATCATCTTCTGTGCAGCATCGCTGTTTCCTGGAGTATTTAAGTCAGTATCTTGTTTGCCTAGCTATTGATTGGATTTCCCCTTATTTCATTATTTTTTGTCTTATTCTGGCTGCTTATTTTGTCTTACTCAGGTGATCTGCTAGACTTGAAAGGTTGTTAGTTTAGCATTCTCCTTTCTGACTGGGGCCTGTATCAAAGATGTCTAGGAAGGAGTATGAGAGTCTAGTAGCCATAGTGATCCTGTGTCACAGTGCTCATCCTCTAGAGGTATGGCAGGACCTTTTTGAATCTGAGAGTTGTGAATTCTGTGGTTTTAGCCTTCAGCTGTGGGGTTTTTTTCCTGTGTAAACTTCTGATTTTTTAGTTAACCCCTCTCTTTCCATTTTCTACCTCTGTCTACCTTTATAAATGGTACTAAATGATTGCATAATTTGTTACGTTTTGTGCAGATTGATAATATTCTCCTGTCTCGTTGAGTTCTAAAGGGATTCTAATGTGCTGTTGCAGTATATTTCAATGACATTTTAAATGTAATTTTCAGTTCCTATGTGTGAAAAGCTCTGTGCTGCTCTGTCCCCTGTTGTCCTGAGCTGCCTGAGCGATGTCCAGCAGATGTTGCATAGTCTCAGTTGAGAGGCGATCCTTTGCTGTTGTTTAAGTAGGAACTTAGTTTTATAAGGTCTGCTTTGAATATCTATCTCAACCTTTTTTAGTCTTGAGACACTTCGGTATTGCTTTGCTAATTTTATCTAAAACACTGAAATGAGGCTCACTTTAGTACATGAGGTTCTTTGCTTGTTTTTGAGAACTCATTGTAGCACATGTAATCAGTCTGACAAATGTAAATATTTAAAAAGATTTTAAGAAGTATTAAAAAAAAAAATAAAAATGACAGATGAGCTAAGCCTGAAATGGAAAGTATTATGGAGTATTTTATCAGTTTTTATTTCTCAAGTTGATTCTTTCAGAACTACTTCAATAAGCTTCCACCTCCTGTTTTGTGGCAGATGAGTTTTAAAGTCACTGAGTTCTGTGGAAGGAGGCAGATTCCACAGTAAATTCTGTTGGCGAGATCAAAACTGTTGGAGTCCTCCTAAGTCTACCTGGAAAGTCTGCATCTCTTGAGTAATTTACTTTGTTTTCACAATTGTAGAGTTGAAAATGGAGTCCTCTCCGCTTCCCATTATACCTGTGTCAGACAGAAATAATACAGTTTCACTTGTTAAGAGATTAGAAGTGTGCAGAAGCTTGTGAGAGTAGTTAAAGCAGGCACAGGAGAGAGTTTGTGTTGGAACTGGTTCTGTCTCATCAGAATTAGCTTTTAAATTTCGGGGGGAGAGGAATTGGGGAGTTTGTCATCACCTACCTTGGGCCTGTGTTTAAGTACTCCTTAATTTTTTTTAGATTAGCGGAACAGCTCTGTTTCTGTGAACTGTCTGTAAGGCTTATCCAGACTGTTTTTATAATTGTGCAAAATGGAATTAGTCTGGAGCCAGTAAGTCACTCTTTCAGGTGGTGGGAAACTGTCTGCTGTAGGTATATCCCTGGGCTCCATCGTTTGTGTAGGTAGCAACAGCTACATCAGTTACCTGATAGCTGTGAATCTTACCTGTCAGGTTCTTATGCAGATTTCAAAGAACGTAAATAATCAGCTTTTGCCACCTACTTGCAGCTTACATCACTTCAGTTAAGCTATTTAGTGCTGGTGAGGCAAATGCCTCTAATATTTTGAACCCGTTACTGTGTCCTCATGCTGGCCAAGCCTAAATTTTTATTGCTTTGCTGAAGCCCCAAAGTGCACACTTTGTGTTTAACTATAACAGTGTGTAGTGGATTGACTTTACTGGGCTTCAGTCTTCCCCCAGAGGCACCTTCTTAGCACAGGTGAAGTTAAATGCTGAGCAATACCAAACAATTCCTGTGCTTCAAGACATGATTGACTAATTTTTAAGCTTTATCTGACAAATGCTTGTCTGATGTGTTTGCTGGAGATCTCTAAGTGATTCCACACTTTCCAAGGAAATCCGTTGAACAGTCTTTTTTTTCTTGTTTGTCTTAATCTTATGTTTGTTTTGTCTTAATCCTCCTGCCAGTCCTTTTATTCTGGTCTTTAGTGGACAAGGGAAACAGTTTATGCCTTTCTTTCAGTGTTCTCTGTATTTGAAGATTGCTCAACAGCTCCCTTCCTCCCCCCCTTCCCTACATGAAGTAATTTGAGTTATTTCAGTCTACCATCAATGTTATACCCTTATCGCTCTTACTGCTCACCCCTTATGCTCTCTTCAGTCATCCTTATTTTTATTAAAATACAGTACTGAAAATGGATAGCACCTGCCTGGTGTATCGTCAAGCAGTATGAGAAGATTGCTTCAAGTGTCTTACATATTACTGCTCTTTGTATCTATTCCTGCCTTTTTCAGAGCAGTTTGTGATCTGCTGTAGCAGCAGCTCCTGCTAAGCGAGTTACTCCCCTTTTCATGTTTATGCAGTTAATTATATAATATATATGAGTGTAGTTCTTCTCTTTTATTCAGATTGAACTATATCCTGTGTATTCAGATCCCTTCTCCAGTTTTATCAAAGACCTTGTTAGTTTTCCTGTAGTAGACTTGCAGCTTTGTTACCTGCAGGTTTAACACCTTGCGTTCAAAGGAAAGGTCCTTGCTGCATGCCACAAAATTGGTCCTTTAATATTGATAGTTATGTGAGCACAGACAAATTAAAACTGCCCACTGTTTGCTATTACTAGACCACATTTCTGTAGCAGTTTTGGGAACATAATGCAAATGTCAAATGTCAAGGTGTGTACTGGTCCTCTGAAAAAAGCCTATCCTGTCAAAGAAAGAAAGGTTAGTTTGACTTCATTAGTTTGTTTTTTTTTTTTTTTTTGACATGCCCATATTTATTAGCTTTTACCATCTTATTTTCTGGGTGGTTCAGACAGGTTTATCTAGCTAACTGTTTTTTCTGGAAGTTGAAATTAAGCTGAATTGTCTCTAACTCTTCTGTGCCTTGCTTCTCTTGACACCTGTTTCTTTAAGATGGTATGTTTATCCTTTTCCAACTTTGAAGAATCTGTTTTGTGCTTTGAGTTCTTGTTGATTTATTAACGCTTTGTTTCTTTTAGCTTACTGCTTTCCTACTGCAGAGTATGTGAGGATACTCATCATTAAGCCTTTTCAGTTTAGGAAGTCACTTGTATTTTACGTTGCTCAGTGTGCAGTGAGGCAAATTGTCAGAGCCATTTAGCACATGTTGCTGCTAAAAGACAATGTCCTCCTTGCTGCTTTCCTCCCAGGTGCGTGTTCTTGTGCCAAGCTGTGATGCTTCTTGAACTGGTGAGCCAGTTCACTTTGTTAATCCAGCAGAAAATTTAACCTACTCCCGAGTGATTGGTTTTATTGCCGAGTTAGCAAATTATATTAGTTTGCTATGCCAGCAGTAGCTCAAGGGTGGGTGCGGGACTACACAATCGGCCCCATCCCATACCAGCAGGCAGTTTGCATCTTCAGAGAAATAATTTTTGTGTTATTTTTACCAGTCTGAAGAAACTTATTCCATGTTGCGTATGTTAACTGTGAGGGACACTGGATATTCAGGTAGTATAAAGAATAACATAAGTATTTGAGAGGAAGAAGAGCAGTGGTAAAGACAGTTCATGTTTGTGTTGTGACTTTTCAAATGAGTGGTTGTCCTCCCTTGAAGTTCTGTGCGCAGAACTTTTCATTCCAGTTCCCTTTTAGCCCCTTTAATATTATCTTCTCTTTGCTGTCCTCCTTGTTTAGCTCTTAAAAGTTTATTTTTTGCAGAGAGGTTTTTGCTGTTTACTTCTTTTCTAATTTGTGAAATCCTGCTTGAAAATGCTCATTCTTCTAGTATTTAAGGGGAATTGCTGAAATATTTTTCTTTAAAGAAAATCTGAAATAATTGCTTAGTGTTTTATTTTCTTGTCATTAAAGGTTTGTACAGTGTCTCTTTCCATATGTTGTGGTGTTTTCTTGTATTCTGGAGAGAATTCTTTATATTGGAACTATGTGTCACTTCAGTCGTGTTTCAGTAGCTTTCAGTAGAATTTGGCTTTCAATAGAATTCTCTCCTTGCTTTTAAGCTCTTTTAATGTTTGGTTAGTTATTAAAAAGTAGTAATGGTTTTTAGTAACTGCTTGCTGGCCTCTTTCTTTTTTTTTCTTTTTTCCTCTCCCCTTCTGGATGATGAAAAATTGAATTTTAGCTCTATTAAACTGTATATATTACCCTGTTCTTCTTCTATCAAATGATCCATAAGACTATGTAAGAGACTTTTTTGATAGATGATGGCAGCCTATTGTCTTCCAAGCAAAAAATTTTTTCACTTATTGAAGAACATTGAACAAAGAATCAGTTCATGTGGAGTGACATTAGAAATCTGCAACACATGCTCATTTGTTTTCCACTTAGAAAATAGTTACCTTTCCAGGTTACTTCTTGACAGTTTCAGCCAATAAATGTGAAATGACAGTTGTATGTTGCTCTTTTGGGTCACATATTCTGTATTAAGAAAAAACAAACCTAAACAAAAGGCTAGAGGTTTGTACTGGCAGCTTGGGCAGGATCTGAGACTGAACCTTGTCATAGATCTTCCTGAGTTACAAGAGTATAATAGCTACTTTCCTTTCACACGATCATTTTCCATGAAGGTATCTAATTGATGCTAGTCTTAAAATGTTATTTTTTTAATTCTTAATTAACTGCTTCACTGTTGTTGTGGCACTGGAATTAAGAATAATATGTCATCTTGCTTTTAAAAATGTCTGTCCATCTGTCGTATTATTTGAGGATTTCAGCTGCAGGGTGGACTATGTGAAGTGATACACAAACTGCAGTGGTAAAAGGATGCTAGTGGAACTATGCTGCAGTAAAAATCTTGGGATTGCGTTTCCAGAAACTTCCGGTTGGGAAATGTATACTTGTTAAAATTAAAGCTTTAATGATACTAGATCACCTTTGAGTAATGCTAGAGCTGTCAAGGCATCTTGTTCTGTTACAACCCTGTCTTAAAAAAACAAACAACAAAAAAGGCAAAAAAACCAAAACACCCACCCTACCAAAAAAAAACCAAAACCAGAAAAACACAAAAACCCCAACAAAACAAAAATAAAGTAGTATGAAGTACATACAGTTTAAAAGTAAAAAAAGTAACCAAGTAGATTTGCAAGTATTTTTAAACTCAGCAATTCTGCCGAATATTTGTTGAGTGAAATTTTGATGATTCAGTATCAGTTCCTATTTGGAATTGAAAATATACATAAGCTTTTAAGGATTTGAAAAGAGTTGGCAAGGAACAGGAAGCCTTTTGGGCACTTTTTCAAAATGTACCAAATAAAAAAGAATGCTACATTGCCTCTTGATGACTATAGTGTTTGAGGTAAGAGTTAGAGGAATGTGAAGCTAGATGCTTTCAGTTCTAAGATACAAATGTGTAAGTCCATTGCTTGTGCACTTGTGTAGGGAAATGGAAACCCACTGTTCCCTCTGATCTCCCAGCATATTTTTATGGTGATTTAATGTTTTGGGGTATTTTGATGGTCTTTAGAGCTTTCTTTGTGGGTTTCTTGAAATTATTTTGGGTTCAGTGGGTTTGGATTTTTTTGGTTTTGTTCTATGAGGACAGCTTTTCCAGACTTCCAGGCTTTAAAGCTGAACAACTGAAAGAAATTTAAACCTTTAAAATTCTCACAGGAGAATGTTAGAACTTCAACTGAAAAAAGAAACAACAAACTGTACTATATTAAAAATAGGAATTCAGTTGTGACTTGCCCCAGTTTACATTTTTTTTTAAATTAATCTTTTTAAATGCTTGGTTTCTCCGGGCTGTTCCTTCCAGTTGTGCCTTTTTCAGGCAGAAAATGGAAACTTCTTTAACATACAGTGTCTGAAGTGTTTCCTATTTGTAGGATGAAAATGCTCAAATATATTGTTGTTGGTATTGTGTGTGTGTGTGTGTGTGTGTGTATATATATATTTAGATTTAGTCTTCAGTTTCTTTTAGACACCAAGACATTTATGCCAGAATATTTGCTTTTGAGAACTCCTTACTTAAAACTGAGCAAGTTACACTAAAAAAATCAGTTGATGCTGTACAAGTCACATAAGCAGATAATTCTCAAGTTTTACTAATTCTGAATTCAGTGGTGTTTTTACTGTCATAATTTTCCATTACCTTGATTCAAGAGAATGACACTGTCTCCTTTTGTGTGTTTTTAGGGGACATGCTTCAAATTTAAGCTACAAGAGAAGAAAGAAGTTAGGCTATGTTGCATTTATTCAGTTACATATTTCTATCTATTTTACCAGTCCATTGTATTAAACTGCATTTAGTTGGTATTTTTTTCTGTGCGTGCATTGATTCTGGTCATGTTGGCCACATGCTGGAAGAACTGCATATCATTGATTCCTTCTTTTATTCTGGATTTAGATTGTTCCAGCTATTTATTTGAGCAAATCTGTAACATTCTAAAAACACAGTCACACTGTAACCTGTAAAACTGCATTCAGGAAGATTACCTCATAAAAGGTTAATAATATTTGATTTGTGGTCAGTGCATAATTTAATGTATGGAATTTGATGAAGAAGTACTGGTTTTAGTACATCAGCATTGTTTTTGTGAGTTTAGAAACATACGGAGGAATCTTTTTCTCTTCCTATGAACAAACCACCAAACGGCTACTGACAGTAAAAGGAAAGGAAAATGTTGCTGTTATCTAATATACCATAGATATTATTGATTTTATTGTTGTCTTTAAGGGGATTAATTGTACTTTTGTCACTGGTCAAACATCAATGGAAGCTTTTTGGCGTTTTCACACTATTACTTAGTAGCAATCTAATTTTGGAGTGAGTGAAAACTAATTTTGTTTGTGAGTTAGTTCTTCCCTCTAAGAGTGATCTCACCTTTTTGTATATGTTTTTCTGTTTCTTTAGGCTAATCTAAGGTAGTGTCATTTAACTAGCAACCCCTGACCTGTGTCTAGAGTTCAGGATGCTATAACCCAGTCCAGGGAAGAGATGAGATAGGAGTCACTCTTCACTGCCAACCGCTGCCGCCTCTTCCAGATTGTTCTTTGTGGGCAGGCGTTAGTCTTTAAAGGCCTATGTCTTTATTTAATTCTTAATTATAGAATTTTCTTTAAAAAAAAAAAAAATCCTTCCAGTAATTTGTGGATTAAAATCAGATCAGTTCCCTAAGATCCCTGTCCACCTTCAGAAGACCAAAGAAGGGGAAAAGATCGGATCTTCCCCTTTCATCACCAGCGTGGATTTATTTTCTGTTTATACTTGATCTGAATAAGTTAGAGTTAATTTTCTTCATAGCAGCCTATTACGGGGCTGTGTTTTGGATTTGTGACGAAAACTGTTGATAACACACTGGGTGTTTTGGCTATCACAGAGCAGCACTTGCACAGCATCAAGGCTTTCTCTTTTGATACCCATTCTGGACCCCCTGGCCAGGAGGCTGGGGTGGGCAAAAAGTTGAGAGGGAACATGGCTGAGGCAGCTGACCCAAGTTGACTGCAGGGATGTTCCACACCCTATAGCATCATGCTCAGCAATAAAAAACTGAGGGGGCTGGGGCAGGTGTTGGTCTGGAAAGTAGCTATTGCTCCGCGAGTGGCTGGGCACCAATCTGCTTGTGGGAGGTAGTGAGTGGTGGAAAAACACCACTTGGTGTTTTTTCCTCTCTTCTTCACTTTCCTCTTTTCCTCACTTATTAAACTGACATTATCTGGACCCATGTGTTTCCTTGCTTTTCCTGTTCTCTCCCATGTCTCTCACTGTTGCGGGGGGGGGTGAGTGAGCAAGGGGCTGTAAGGTACTTAGCTGCTGCCTGGGCTTAACACACCACAAAGTTCTTAACCACTCAGACATTTCATTCTGTGTATTTGCAATGATAGGACTCTGAATACGGTCCCAGAAGAAACCGCTCATCATTTGTAATTGACATTATCTTAGCGTTATTTTTGGTATTGTGCTTCTCCCAAGCCGGATCTTGAAAAGGAGCCTTTTGTACCTGGTGAATGAGGGGAACATAACAGATCAGAAGAGCTAGGAGTGAATTGGGATGGACAAATAATGCTTAAAGTTGAGCTGATTTTTCAGTTCTAACTTTCAGTGATATTGTCTTTTTGGGAATATAAAAGAAACTTCTCAATTGATCCACCTTAAGCAAGGATTATGTTGCACTTGAACACTTTGACTTTGTGCTTTGCTGCCAACACCCAGTGGGTAATAAACCAGATGGATGAGTTGATCAACTGAAAGCTTCACAGCCTCTCCTAACTTCACTTCAGTTAGTATTTTAGTCGGAGTAGTTCCACTAGTTTATCGTATGCTATGTGAATCATAGGATCATTTAGGCTGGAAAGACCTTTCAGATCACTGAGCCCAACCATTAACCTAGCACTGCCAAGTTACCACTAAACCATTTCCTTAAGTGCCACATTTACACATCTTTTAAATACCTCCAGGGATGGTGACTCAACCACTTCCCTGAGCAGCCTGTTTCAATGCTTACGAACCGTTTCAGTGAAGAAATATTTCCTAATATCCAACATAAACCTCGC
>VYZM01004410.1:57769-68589 GCA_013398915.1 Dromas ardeola | reverse complement strand
GGGGTGGAGGGGAAGGTTCTCATTAATCAGGGGTGTGGATGAAAACGACAGCTTAATATCCTGGCCTGGAATAGTGGAATACTAAGCTACTTATGCCAGTGGAAGAAACGTCCTTTTGCGCATTAGGTTTGCCACTAAACTGTGAGTAACAGATTTATGACTTTCTGTAGCTTCAGAAAGTGGTTTTAGGGTACTTTGGAATTGGTCTATCCAGTAAGCCAATAATGACAAGTGCATGTCCCTTCCTTGTCCCAGTGCCTTAGTTGTGTGAGCTCCTCATGCTTTGTGCCAGTGCAGATACAGCTGTGGACTGAGCTGATGCAGATTCGGCAGAAATTAATGTTTTCTGATGTTTTGTCACAAAATCACCAGCTGTCCGTGCAAAAAAAAAGGTTACAGGAATGTGTGACTAAGGATTTGGGGAATATGGGAATACTACTCTCTAGCAGTACTGCTCTTTTCAGTATGGCTATGTTAGCTTGCTGTTATGTTAGCTCGGACATTTTGTAAAACTCTACTTTTAGTCAGTCCTCCCATTTCCTGGGTGTGTGTGATGACTCAGATGATCTGAAGAAGAGTATTTGGTTCTGCATTGCTGGAATGCATCTGGTTACATCAGTCTGGCTTCTCAGAAGGACATAGTATTGTTCCATGTTGTATGGTTTAGTCCTGTTTTCAGGAACTGCTGTTGATTCTCCTCTGCAATGCCATAATTACTAAGAATTTTAGTTGTCTGGGTGAGGCCCATAGCTAAGTAGTACTTCATTGGCTGTTTTTCTTGCACCTTTTTTTCTTTTCTTGCTTTGGATGCAGAATGTCTAGAGATGCAGTGCAAGAGCCTTACTTGGTTTGTGCAGTAATCCATCTGCTCTTTCCTCTGTTTTGATCTGGTCATATTTCATCTACTAACACCACTCTGTCTTTCAGCCTGTTAAATAGGAGATCGGAAGCTTAAGGGGAAATGATCCTCATCAACCTCATGCCTAAGTATTTTGTTGATGTAACACAACAGATCAGAGTATTTAAACAGTGTTTCTGTTCAAGTTAAAAACAGAAGATTTTTTGCGAGACGTGAATGTTACAACCCTTGAAGTTTTAAGGGAGCACAAGACGTGTCAGCACAGCAAAAGTGAAGGAATAACTGTCATTCTCTCTTCCTGTACTCACTCTTTACAAGCCTTGTCTTCACTGTGATAATTAGCTCCAGTTAATGTGGTCACAGACAGAGGCCGTACTGGAGAGGATGGTTATCAGAGGAAATGCTTAGAGTTTAATTAGTTGTAACTCAGGATTCTGCCTGACTGTTAGAGGAAAAAGATAAAAATTCAGTTAGACTTGAGCAATCCAGGTAAGAATCCTTATTCACTAGTTATTGAGCAGAACATACATTAATAGCTTCTCACAGTTACTACTTTGGAATGTTATTTTGTTGAAAGGCAATAAGTAATTACTCAGTCTTAGCTTCAGACTTCAAATAAAATACAAGTTGTCATGTATCTTTAATAAGAGCTTCTGTCTTTGGTGATGAGTTCATAGTAATTGATTTCATAATAATCTTTAATCCTACAGTCTTCAGTATACTGATATCAATCAGAAAACATAAGCATAGAGATTAAAGGTGTTTACTGAATGTAGACTTTGAGCAGTAGTGGACTCGGTATAACTTTTGGTGTCATATTCTACTTGTAGGTAAAAAGAACATACTCTCATGGTACGTATAGAGCTGGCCCAATGAGACAGATCAGCCTGGTTGGAGCAGTTGATGAGGAAGTGGGGGATTACTTCCCTGAATTCCTTGATATGTTGGAAGAATCACCCTTCTTAAAAGTAAGGACAGAAGGGAATGGGTTGGGAGAAGGGGGACGATATACTGTCTAGTATTGTTATATTATAAAGTGAGAGTATGTGATTCTTGCTTAGATAATTGAGTGGTCTAATAAATGTTGTCATCGTGACAGATAAAGGCTGCTTTTAAAAAGCTTTTAAAGTAACTCATTTCAAAATTGTGGCTTGTATTTCCCATTAGTGTACACTGCCATGGGGAACACTTTCTAGCTTAAAATTAGAGAGTCGTAAAGACAGTGATGATGGTCCCATTATGTGGGTACGTCCAGGAGAACAGATGATCCCTGTGGCTGACATGCCAAAGTCACCTTTCAAAAGGAAGAGGTATGTGGAATTACTTTGCTTTATAAATGTCTGATTAGTATTCCTTCTATACAAATTCATTTTATCCCAAACCTTTTACTGGTTGATACTATATCTTAGTATAAATTTCTGTAAAGCTTCATCTCAAAATCTACTTTTAGGTTGCTTTGTTTTGTAAGGATGTGGATTTTTTAAAAAAAAATGTTTACTATCTGTCCAAGTAAGGTGCTAGTCCTTTTTGGAGCTTTAGTAGGGATTTAACATGAAAAGCGTAGCGTAATGTGAATAGACATAAAACTACTGAAGTATGCAATAAGACTGGAATTAATACCCCTGTTCTTAAACGTGAGTGGGTGTTTAAACACCTCAAGGGGCAAGGGCTTCTCTCATCTGAAAGGTAACACCTCCAACATTAAATGACATCTTTAAGCTTTGCTGTGATACTGGGTATAAGTACCAGCTTAAGAGTAGGGATGTCCTCTGCAGAACTTGAATATTATGTGTTAAGAGAAATAGTGTCTTTAGAGTTTTGTTGTTCAAAATTCAAACATAAAAAGGGAGCATACAAGAAGTAGAAGCGGGGTCAGGTGCCTCAGAAGGAGCGTAGAGACGCTGTCCAGCCATGAAGGGGATGCAGTTAAAGCCAAAGACCATCTGGAGCTGGATTTCGCGAGGAATGTGAAGGGCAACAAGGCATATGAACAGCAAAAGACAGACTAGGGAAAATGTAAGGCGTTTGCTAAATGGGGCAAAGAGCCTGGAGAGAAAGGACCCAGAAAAGGCCAAGATACTCAATGTTTTCTTTGTCCTTGTTTCTACTGGTGAGATTTACCTTCAGGAATGCCAGGTCCCAGAGACAGTAAGAATGTCTGGAACAAGAACTGCTTGCCTTCAATGGAGGAGAATTGGGTTAAGGAACATACTAGACTTTCAGATTAGACAGGCACAAGCCCATGGGACCTGTTGGGATGTACCCACAAGTGCTGTGGGAGCTGGCCGGTATCATTGCAGTGCCACTCTTGATGGTCTTTGAAAGGTCATGGCGATTGGCAAAGGGTCCTGTGGACTGGAGGAAAGCAAACGTCAATCCAGTCATACAGAAGGGTGAGAAGCAGGACCTGGGGAACTGCAGGCCAGTCAGCTTCACCTTCATCCTGGGAAGGATGCCGTTTCAAACATGAGGGACAAGATGATCATTGGGAGTAGCTAGTATTGATTTACAAAGGGGAAGTCATGCCTTATCCACCTGATAACATTCTGCAACAAAATGACTGGCTCACAGCATGAGAGGAGTGCCAGGGGTGTTATTTACCTTAAATTTAGCAAGGCTTTCCACGCTGGACACCTGTCTCCTGTAACATGCTAGTAGACAAATTAATGAAGGACAAACTAGACTGATGGTTAGTGAAGTGGTTCAAGAACTGGCTTAACTGCTGTGCTCAAAGGGTTGTGATCAGCGCAAAGTCCAGCTAGAGGACAATCATTACTGGAGTAACCAGACATTCATACCTTGTTCCAATACTGTTCAACATCTTCATTAATGGCCGGCATCATGGGACAGAGCACACCCTCAGCAAGTTTGCAAGTGAAACAAAACTGGAAGGAGTCGTTGACACACCACAGAGTTGCAATGCCAGCAGGACGGACCTTGACAGGCTGTAGAAGTGGGCCAGTGGCCTCATGAAGTTAGCACAGGGATGTGCAAAGCCCCGTACCTGGGAGGAATAACCTCGTGCACCAGCACAGGCTGAGGCCCAACTGGCTGAACAGCAGCTCGACAGAGAAGGACTTCGGGGTCCTGGTGGATGACAGGTTGAGCATAAGCCATCAGCGTGCTTTTGTGGCAACGCAGGCCAGCAGCCTCCTGGACATGATTAGGAAGAGCACTGCCAGCAGATTGACGGATGTGACTCTTCCCCACTGCTCATCACTGGTGAGACATATCTGGAGTATCATGTCCAGTTCTGAGTTTGCCAGTCCAAGACAGACGTGGGCATACTGGAGCAGGTCTGGTGACATGAAACGCAGGCATGAGAGAACGGGTATTTACCCTTGAGAAAAGAAGGCTCAGTGGGATCATATCAATGTGTATAAGCATCTGGTAGGAGGGTGTAAGAAGGACTCTTTCTCAGCACTGCCCAGTGATGCGACCAGAGGTAATGGACACAAACTGAATTACAAGAAATTCCATATAAAATAAGGAGGAATAAAAAAAGTTTACTGTATGGATGGTTGAACACGAGGACAGGTTGCCCAGAGAGCTTGGGGAGTCTCTGTCTTTGGAGTTGCTCAAAACTTGACTGGATACAGTCCTGAGCAACCTACTTTAGTTGAGCGGGGGAAGTTGGACTAGACAGTCTCCAGATGTCCCTTCCAAACTTAGCTATCCTGTGATTATAAACAGCTGTTTATATGTGGCATACAATGTTGGCTCCAGGTGGCCACAAAAATGGTCTTGTGGCTCTGTTCCTGCTCTGCAGTGTTTCCTTCACTTTCATTAAATCTGAAGAAATAATTTTTTGCTGCTTCTAATTCCCAGTTCTACAACTAAATATACATATACATTTCCCAGCGGTTTGGTAGAAACATGAATGATGAAGAATGACTTCAGGGACAATTGAAATGTATCTCTAGCAGTCAGAAAGCAACAAAGGCCAGCAGTTTCCTACCAGGGGCTGGTCACGGCCCAGTCTCACAGTGCCTTAGGGAGGCAGGAAGGGCAGACCTGGGGTTAGAGGACCAAATTCAGCCCAGACTCCAATCCATCAGGCAAGTGTGTGGTGATGGAACAGGTCTGAGGTCAAGCCAGGAAGTCAAGCCTGCCAGTGAGGATCAGGTCTAGTGATTGCCAGGCAGATCCATCATGACAAAGCTGTCCTGAGGTCAAGCTGGGAAGCAAGTCTGTGGCGCAGCACACCTGGCTTGACGAAAAGACCAGTGCTCCTGCAGCATGTCTCAGTCCAGGACTGAAGGCCCAGGCTTGAGCTTAAAGAGAGCTCCTGGGCTCTTTGCTAGGGTTTGTGGATGGAGAATGTAGGTGGGGCTGCTCAATCATTAGGGCCTTTTAGGGCACTCAGGGCTCTGACACTGTGGTGTTGGTTTTGGGTTTGTTTGGGTTTTTTTGAATTGCATAGGAGTTCTGATTTTTTGCATAGCTCATTCATTTTTTAATTTGTCCTAAGTGTTACTGTTTTTCTCATTTGACTGTATGTTCTCGCTGCAGGGAGAAAAACAATGCTATTGGCTATGGCGGAAATTAAGTAATTCAGGAAATTTCTATATCACTAATACTGTTTTTCTTATACAGAACTACCAATGAAATAAAAAACTTGCAGTACCTACCTCGAACCAGTGAACCCCGTGAAATGCTATTTGAAGACCGGACACGAGCCCACGCAGATCACATAGGACAAGGTTTTGAACGCCAGACTACAGCTGCTGTGGGAGTGTTGAAGGCTGTGCACTGTGGAGAGTGGTATGTGCCGATTGACTGACTTACCTATGTGTTTGAAAAATATTTGCCTGAATTTCCATTTATAATTGGTAGAAGGAGCACAGAATAGGTTAATCTAGTATTAGAGATTTAATGAAGACTCAGTAAATACTAGACTCTTGTTTTTTCCATCTGTCTCTGTGCACTAGATGAGCTTGCCCTGTGCTAATTGGGTACAGTTTTGCTGTGTGGTTGGAACTAGAAAGGTGCCTTGCAATGAGAGTTTAATAGCTGTAATTGAGTTGCTGTGACAGAGTTAATGTTAGATGTAAAAACCCTTTACACTTTGTTTTGCTTTAAATAGTGCATACAGACTGACCTGTGTTTCTGTCTGAGGTGCGTATGAAGACCTTCTTGCAATTCTTTGCGTTGTCTGGAGATGAGCAGAATTTTTATGCTTCTGCTTCAAAATCACGGCTGTTATAACCCTGATTTACTTATGATAGGTTACCTTGGAAGAATCCTGTAGATGGCTGTGTGATCTTTTTTTTATTTTTTGGTGTCTGTCTTTGGCATTCCCATAAGAGATTCGGGAAATAAATGTATTTCATTTGAAACTGTTTAAGTTTTAGCCAAATAAAAAGCCCATAATCACATGAGCTTCCTGGCCAAGATGTAAGAAGCACTTTTCAGGATCTTCTGACCTTGGTTGGGGAGAATCACCTTAGTTTTGGAGGTTACCTTGGCATACGTAAATACTAAAAAAAACACCTTTTGCTTTTTATATCTGTCTAGAATTCAGAAGAGTTAATTCCCTTTGGATGAAATGATGCAAATTTGTGTTACGGTGTATGAGTTCATTAAGATAGAGAATTGAAAAATTGCCATCGAGGAGGAACTGGATTGTTCAGATGTTAATGTGTTTTTATCTGGGGCTCTGAGGTTTTGCAGTTTACTTCCTCTTCAGGTTGATGATAGCTGGAGCCTTAAACTTTCTGCTTGCTCTCTGAGAAGCTGGAGTGAATTAAGCCTGAGCAGCGGCAGCGGGGCAAGAGCTGACATACTCTGTAGATCTGATTATTTTAAATTACACTTTGTCTGTGTGAGAGAGAGAGACTCAAACCTTTATCAAACAAAGTAAAAAAAAAAAAAAAAAAAAAAAAAAAAAAAAACCAAAAGAAAAAAACAAAACAAAAAAAAACCCCACCCACACAAACCCCAAAACACTAAACAAAAACAAAGCCCTGTCCCCAAACTTGCATGCCTTTTGAAATTAATAAGAATTTAAATTGATAGTAATTTAAATGTTTGTGGGAACTTCCCATTCTCACCCTATACCTTCATAACAAGATGCTCCTCCTTTGGAAATGAGTACTTGTTCATTTACGTTCTACAAATAAGTTTTCTTGCTTTTCATGCTTTCCAGATCTAAACCATCGTCTCTTATACATTGGAATTGTGGAAAAGGGTGTCTGTTCAACCTCCATTAAAACTCCTTTTTGAACTTGGAAAAATGAATGGAATTAGTCAAAATAAAAACTATGTAAACTAAAAAGTGATCTGAAAATAGGCAAAACTGCTCAACAAACTTGAAAGTACTTCAGCTTAGGAAAAAAAAAGCATCAGCATTTCACATCAGTGTAAGGACCCAAAATGTATCTTTTAATGCATAATTAAAAATTTGGGACTGACATATTTAGAGGAGAAAAATACATAACACAATCAACATAATCAAAATGATGTATTTCAGTCTTGATTTGACCTCAGTGATAATTTCTCCTTTCCACTTTTTTTATAATTTTGAAAAGCCACTTCACTGTACTTACACGAAGAGAAGTAATCAGGGCTTATGATAATGAAGCATCGTTAATTAATGTTAAACATTAAAATAATTTTGGATATTAGCTTTACCATAGTTTGTAAGCTGTGGGTAGATTTATTTTAAAGGAAACAACATCTGTGGAAATTCTGAAAAATTTGTGTGTGTGTTTTTTTTAAAAAAATGTCTTTGAATAGTTGAACAAAACTGAAAGTTGGAGATATTCCAGGGTTGATTAGGGCACTATGGCAATAAAAATGCACATGTTTTAATGAGGAGATACCACGTATAAAATTCACACTTTCTTTGAGGAGAAAATCAAGCAATTCCTAGACTTGCTGAACGGAGTTGTTAGTTTATGTTCAGTTAGTGTAAAAATGAATTGGGTGTGCAAAAAAAGCTTTCTGTAGTCAAGAAGTTGCTGCAGATTTAAAGAAAGTGGGATTTATTTAGTATTTGATAGGGATGAAGGTTAATGGTAGGTAGGATAACTGGTGCCTTTCAGAACAGAGAGGAACAGAACTGCTGAAAGGCAAAAAGCGGCTTTTGGGGATAGAGGACAGAACTGGAAACAACACATAGTATTTGTAAGAATAAAAAAGTAATTTTTGCTTTCCTAAATATGACAGGCTCTTGATTTGAGATGTTTTGTAAAAATTAATGGATAATGATCTCTTTTTTTTTTTTTTTTTTAAATTTCTGTGAATATTTACAAATTGTAGAAGAGCTCTGGTTATTGCTTGCAAACGCTTTAAAGTCTGAGAAGCGCTGGTGGTGTGATCATGCTGGTTACTTAATGCCATTTTTGTAGGTGATGCCAAGTGTGCTTTAGAACTTAAGAAAGGCCAGTGAAATTTTAAATTATGGAAACTTTGAAGGTTGTGTGGGTTTTTACAGGAACAGAAGAAGACACTTCATGGCGCTGTTATTGGCAAATTCAAACCCCTCTGTCACATGCGGCAGCAAGCAGCTTTAAAGTTTGTGTTCCAGAGCAAGAAATCGTTAGTGCTTTTGTGTATGATGATGGGAATTTGTTATATATTGCCAGACTTCATGCATTAGGTCAGAAATAGTAACTGTAAAACCTGTAATCTTGAATCTGTTTTGAAAAGTTACAGCAAAAAGACTCCAGCCCTTCTGAAGAATGAGGTTAAGGAAAAAAAGTTGCCAAAAATAGTCCAAGCAGTGCTCTAAGAGGGACTTAAATAGACTTTTCTGAAGTCATCCTATAGTTCTGTTTGGATTTAATGTTGGGTTTTGGTGGTTTTTGACATCTAACTGAACTATCCTGCTACTATTTTGCTTGAAGGGGGGGGACCTCGCCTAAACTTTAGGTTTGGCAAAATATAATCTCAAAGTTGTGCTAAATAACAAATCTGCAAATGCAGAATTAAAAATAATCTGGCAATAATTTTTCTCTGTTGTGTTTGCAAAAGGAATGGCATGTTTTTGATAGAATCGCAGCACAGATTTGGTAATGCATACTGTTGCACACATAGATATAGGGACTGAGAAAGGAATGATTTTAAATCATTAACTATACTTTGTCCTGTATAATGTGTAAAGCATAGAGTAGACACTGCTGTGAAAACATTGTTTTGGATTAAAGTTATTTTAGTATGGAGTTATTATTTGTATTTATTTTAATTCTTAACTTCATTTACAAATATTGTTAACTCCAGATGCAGATACGTATTATTCAAAAACAATAAAAAACATAACTGCATTATAAAAAGTAGATTAATTTAGCTAATATTTTTTATGCCGCTGACTAGTGGTGCTTCTGCAAGCTTTTTGCTTTCGTTGCTTAAATCCTCTTCAGGGGTATGTAAACCAAAATATAGAGAGACATTTTAATCTTTGTAAAACTAAAGGTAAAATATGTGGTCTGAAAATTCTCCCTGGCGTACTTTCAGTAGAAGATCTGGGATGTTTATTTTCCCCCCTGAAAATAGCCTCAGATTGGTTATTTTTTGCTTTATTGAGGTCATGACCTAAATAGAATAAACATGTCTCACTGGTTTAAGAAGCCCAATAAACTGTACATCATTGCCTGCTTTTTACAATGTTAATAACACCATATATATATATTTAAAACTGATTATCATCTTGCTTTTAAAAAGGAGTGCATGAACATCTGTTTAACAAATTCAGAAACGCTGGCAAATGGTTTTGCTGCATCGGCTCCTGCCCCGGGCCCTCGTGAATCTGGACACGTGTTTCCCCGCAGGAGCGGGACGCGGGGCATGGGGCGGGGGGAGGCAGGGGGACACAGGGCTCCATGCGCTGACAGCACAGCAGCCAGCTGCAGGGAAGGTGGTGTTGCCCTTCTGTCAGCCCTGGGAGGACAAAGGAAGAAAGTCATCAGCCAGGCTTTTTCTGGCTGACAAATTTTCCTTGAAAAACCACTCCAGTGTGAGCTTTATCCTATATAAATAAAATCTTTGTATTGCCATACTTATAACAAACATTTTAAAAACCAGACATCCCTCAAAAACAAACACATGGAGCTTAGTTTTATGTTTCTGTTGAAGAACTGAGTTTGGCTTTTTGTCTTTTGTCCGTTAATTCTAGATAATGTCTCACAAGGAATTCTGTAAATAGTGTGCATTCCTTTGGGGGAGATGCTGTGGATCAAGAGGTGAATTCTAACAGTCTGAATACGGAGACAAACCCTAATTCAGATTTTGCTCTCCTGTAGCTCTCTAGTGAGCACAAATGGGAACGTATTTTTAAGGGATGTTTTGTGGAAGATGCCGGTACTTGCTGCTTACTAGCATTGTGGCAGCTCAGTGTAGGTTCAGCTTTCATACTAACTCTGAACAAGGTGTTTGAGGCTCAGATACTAATGTCTGCCATAGTACTGCTCACATCGCTGCATACTTTGAGGTACCTGGTGGACATATAATGTTAGAGTGTTGACAGAGTAAGCCCAGTGTATCTGGGGCATCTGTCTTTCAGTGTCAAGGCAGACAGAGGTCAATTAAAAATAAACATGAAAAATAGTGAGTTTTGTTGACCTTTCATTGCTGCGTTTACTGCCACTTGTAAAGAAGTTGTGGTTAATTCATTTAACCAGCTTAATGAGGTTGTGTTGTGGTCAATTGTTTTTCTTCAAAATGTATGTTATGTTAGGATTGTTGTTCTAGTTTTTTTTATCATTGCTTTATCCTTGCCTGCAGATTTTCTTTATTATTCTCTGTAGCGTGTTAGTTCCAGCCTCTGACTGTGCAATTCTTACTCTTCTGTAGGTCTGAGCAGCCTCGTATAACCAAAGACGTAATTTGTTTTCATGCTGAAGACTTCTTAGAGGTAGTTCAGCGAATGCAGTTAGATCTGCATGAGCCTCCACTCTCACAGGTAAGCATGCTATGAACTGTTGATCAGGTGTCCTCCGAGTCCTAAATCAGAGTTTTCACC
>VYZM01004410.1:43618-57759 GCA_013398915.1 Dromas ardeola | reverse complement strand
CTCCCCCTCCTTTTTTCCTCCAGTGTGTCCAGTGGGTCGATGATGCAAAACTTAACCAACTGCGAAGGGAAGGCATTCGATATGCCAGAATTCAGTTATTCGATAATGACATTTATTTTATCCCAAGGAATGTTGTGCACCAGTTCAAAACAGTTTCAGCTGTGTGCAGTTTGGCTTGGCACATCCGGCTCAAGCTGTATCATTCAGAGGAAGAACCTTCCCAAAATACAAGTACTGTTGAAGCAGGGACCTCTGCAGACTCCAAGTCTTCGGTTATTGGACTTCAGACTGACAGCAGAATTTGTACGATAAGCAAAAATACCTCCGAAGACACCAAATTTTCAGATGTTCTGCAGACGAAGTATCTGCAGCAGGAATTTATGCCGATTAAACATGAACCTATTGCATCTCACCGAATAAAAGAAGAACCCATGAATGTTGATCTTGCTGAAAAGACAGTGGCACCTAATGACGTCGGGGGCCAGAATGTTCAGACTAGATTGGATCATGTTGAATTGGCGGCATTTAAGTTGGAAATGGATTCTAAATTCGAACCCGGCAACAAGGACTTACAAGGCAAGTTGTGCCCCGGAGGTCACGTACATCCAGATGATACAAGACAACATAGTTCATCATATCCAAAACTGCATGGACAAAGAGAGGATGATTTTTTGTGCTAAATTTGTATATATGGTTTTAAATTCCTTTTTAAACTTAATGATATAATAATGTAAAGATTCATAAATTCTGTGAGGCAAGTTTGTGACTTGCCTTCGCATCTGTTACAGAAAATAGTTATGTAGCTTTGTAACATTCCTCAGTGCCTGTCCATAACTGTGAAGTATCAAAGCACTTAGGGCCAGATGCACTGTAAACACTGCAGGTTTAACATAAAGAAGTCTTTAAATAATTTTGAGTTGTAGGTTTTAGAGTAGAGCTGACATTTAACATATATATTTTTTGTAAGATGAGCCAGAATTCTTTTTGACAATTCCAGGCTTTTCCATAGAGCTTATTTATACCAATTTTTTCATTTTAAATGTGTCAGCACTGTAGTGTAAATATCTTTTTTAAAAATCTTTTTAGTGTGATTTATACTGAAATGTGAGCCGCTTAATAAAGGT
Source organism: Dromas ardeola (assembly GCA_013398915.1). Taxonomy (NCBI): domain Eukaryota; kingdom Metazoa; phylum Chordata; class Aves; order Charadriiformes; family Dromadidae; genus Dromas; species Dromas ardeola. The sequence continues at coordinate 56,635 of VYZM01004410.1, read as the reverse complement.
TCATAATAACAGATTGGTTTTATTTTTGGGTCTGCAAAAAATAATTCAGTTAAACTGCCTCTCTAAACGGTTACGTTTCTACCTGCACTAAGGCATAGGATGCCCTTACGCCGTTGTGGGGTGAGGAGCTGTAGCGAACTGAGGTAGAGCTGAGGCGTTCTTTGTAAATCGAGGTTAGTCAGAATGCTAAATCAGTCCTCCCTTCACAGGATTCCTTGCAGTTGCTCATTAAAGGCACTCCCCAAACTCTGCTCTCAGATGTTAATGTGGAACAGAGGCAAACCGTCCCCTGTTGTGGAGGGCAGCTGGACACCCACTGTGCTCCAGGAGGCTACCAGTAACTGGAAGCATCTCTAGGAGCAAGCTCCCTTCTGTGGTGGCCTCTTCCCCTTGCTTACACCACAAATTAAGACAGTTCCATTTCACATTTAAAAAAAGCCCACAAAACAATCAACAACCACCCCCTTCAACTTAAATGAGTTATCTGACTAAAATTAAATCAAAAAATATTGAAATGGTTACTTACCAAGCGATAAAGGCCTCATCTTTAGCCGTGACCTGTAATTCACAGAGACTCATTTGGATTTGGATTGTTCCCTGTGCTGATAGCACCAGGCAATAAAGATACTTGTCAGTGTGTCCTCACCAGTCCCAGTTTGGAAGCAAGAATTGTTTCGTTAAGAGAATACAGTGGCGTCCAAGCGTAACTGTTCTCCCCTCTCTCTGCCTCTGGAACGCTTGAATTCTCTTAAGCTGCGTTCTAAGGGAAGAGGACTTTAAGGCTAGCTAGCATCTGATGTGGCAATAGCAAAAACTCTGTCATTTAACTTATTTAATTCTTTGTGTAACATATTACTGTATAGTTCAAACACATCTGAATGGTTTTTCTTTTTCAGGTAGCTACAAATAGCAGTAAACTGCTCTACAGCCTGTCCTTCAACTAAGTATTTAAAACTTAAGATTTTAGGCCTGTTATTTCCAAAGTCCTCTCTATCTCTGATTATTTTTTTTTGGTGTAATTTTCCCTATAACTTTCGGAAAGTTGTACCTCCTTACAGACCCAGTTTATAAGCTTTGATGCACTTAGCGGTCACTTTGGCTTCCTTTGTAGCAACAGAACAATGTGATTTTACAGGTGATGTCTAATTCAACTACCTGAGGCCCTTTTGTTGCAAACATTTTTTGCTTATAGGTTGTTAAAATTTAAAATGTTACTGCGTACTTATGCCTGGCACTAAAATCAGCCATTTAATGGGTGCGTGCCATGAATTGTTAAAATCTAAAATAGGTCTGTCAAGGCATTATTAATTAAATCAATATTTGAATTGCTAAACATTACTCCTATATAGCCATAATTACGTATTAGAGAAGCAATAGAAACATGAATCTCTTGTATGTGGCTAGTACGTCTCTAAGTCTTACTGCTATTTTCTTTAATGCTGGCTAAGAGATTACTACCGGTTTTGCAGCCTCAGGGATCTTGCTTTCCCCTCACGCCATGAGCAAGTGATTCATGTGTGACGTGGTAAGTTATTACTCTAGCAGATTCTGATTTGAAAAATTAATTGGTTCACGTAAGAATTTGAGCCTTCCTGATAGTAGAAATGTGGTCTCAGCTCCCTTTGTTTTCTGGATTACCTGGAAACTTCCACCCGTAATCTCTTTGGCTTTATGAACATCCACACACACAATTATGTAGCCTTCCATTCCCGTTCTCTGCGCCAGCTGGTGGAGAGCAGTAAAAGAGAAGAGCTGCAGGTTGTAATTTGTACCAAAAGTGCAGCTTTCCAAGTGGGTTAGCACAAGGCTCCAGCTTTATCAAAACCAGCTTTCCCAGCTTTTTTTTTAAAAAAAAAAAAAGCACACCACAACTATTTCGTTTATTTTACAAAAAAAAAAAAAACTTTTTTTTTTGTGTCTTGTTATCCATTTTCTTTTTTTTTTTTTTTTTTTTTTTTTTTTTTTTTAATCTGTCAGACTTTAGTAAAGTGTGTACATCCCCCTTGACGGCAAACAACTTCCTGCATCATAGGCCTTGTCCAGACTGAAAAAATAAATTCTTTAAAAATGGTTTAGCAAACATGACTTTACACTTAAGAGTAGAACTTTGTTTCCTTTTGAAGACCTGCTTGGTGTCTTGGCTGATACGGCCTCACACTTTGGCTCAGGTATGTCCTGGTTCTGAAATTTTGCTTCTAAACTGCCTATGTCTTCAACCTGTTTTTCCTTTCTTTTAATCACTTTCAGAATTTTAAGAGATTAACAAAAAGTGGCAGTTTTTGAAAATTTTATGTACCCTTTTGATTTTGATTTTTTTTTTTGAGACAGACTCATTTTTAGACAGAATTCCTTGCAGACAGAACATGAACAATACTGGGATTACCAATGGCTATCAGAACTCCCTTTGTATTCAAAGGTGTAAGCAGCCTGGGTTGACTGGCTGTATTAGTGTATGCTGCTTACTTTGCTTTTTTTAAAAAAAAAAAAGGCAGCTTTTGCCCTCTGCCTGTGGTGTACTCATTTTGATGCGGTTGCTCTTTAAGAGGGGAGCACCTTTTCTGAGGATTTCAGCTCCCAAATTGTTCATTAGTCTGACAAAGGTCTTGCTTTGGTTTCCAGTGGTCCTGTGCCATAACCTTTATTCCTGCCGAGTACAACTTCGTATTCAGACTTCTGCTTCAGCAATAAATCTCTCATGCCTTCCGATGTACTGAAACTAGTCTTTGCTTATTGCTTCCCGCCCCACTCCCTGGACTTCGGTTATGTATAAATCTTTCCGTTCTTTCGGCTGAAATCTCCAGTGTTTTAGTTGTCTCTCTTGGCCCTTGTTCTTCTGCAGATTGGAAGGATCTGCTCAAGGCCTGTACTGCAGTGGTGTTGCCATCTGTGCGTTTGCAATGGTGTTCCAGTTAATGACATGATGTGCAGAAATTTAGACGTGTTTTCCTAGATATTGGTACCATATTTGTGGGTAGCAAAGAACTGCGTTGTTACTGTCACTACCAATAGCTTTCAGTAGCTACTTTTTTTTTTTTTTTTAAAATTACTGGATCTTTTGCGTTTCACTGGCAACTGACTTCGTGTGTTACATACAAGTGTTACTCAGTGTTGTGTCATCCCCCAGCCCTCCAAATGCCTGCAAATTGACTCTCAAACAGCATTTTCACTACAGGTACTGTTGGCATGCAGATTTTCCCTTCCTTGTTACTAGAGTGAATATTTCAATACTTCTTTAACTGAAATATTAATTCTATCTAGTATTAGAAATAAAGTATTATTTCAGAGGGTGATCATTTAAGTATTCATCTGTGAAAGAATTTCTTGGTGATAAATAAAATTGATTTTGAAGCAGATATACATGTGCACAGTAAATAAGTTGGCATTGCAAATGATGTAGGGAATGGAAACATAAAATGGTAGAATGCTGTGAAACAGATCCGAATGTTACAGATTTGGAAAATTGAATAAGTCTTCCAAGAAACACAGGACTGGTATTCATTGATCAAAATTACTATTTTCTAATACTGGCATGTGAATAAGAATGCTGAATTGACTGAAATAAATCCATGTTTTTTCCATGCTCATAAATAAACTGTTGTAAGAGAGCAGAGTACCACCTGGCCCTACTAGGATGAAGGCTGTACTAATTCTGATCAAGAACTTTGCAGGCTCCTCAAGGGTGATTTTTATTCACTTTTTCTAGTGGTCAGATGTGTAGAGAACCTTGTCTTCAGGCCAGGCAGCACCGGTTACCTTAGTGGGAACGTGTACAACTTGGAAATGGGAAGGACAGATTTTCGCTTTGAATGACACTGTCAAGAATGTTTGTTTTCTTTAATTGTGAGTCCCTCTGTTCAACTGATACTTTATTACTTTCTCGAACGGATGAAATGCACTTTAAAAACTGTATAATAGGCGATACTGATATTTTGTGCAGATCCCGCTGAATTTGCAGCATACATAAGAAAATTTGGGAAACAGATTCCCATCAATCACTCATTTAACTTTTCTTAGAAATGCAAATTATTTCGTGTTCTGTTTGGAAGCAGTGATTAACTTCACAGTATCTAGGTTGCTATTTTTATTAGAATCATCAGGGATGATACTGACTTTGCAAATTTAGTGTATTATATTCTAACCACTGTTTTTCTCTGTGCTATGATGCTAATATTTCCTCTGCTTTGGAGCGTGCTGTACTCAAGTGCCAGCTAAACATTGATCTTCTCGTGTTCTGGTCATGCTGATAGATGAGCCTACTGATAAGGGCAGTAGTCCAAAATAATCCTTTAATATTTGGTGTACAGTTATGGTAATCTGATACAAACATTGATTAAAGCAGCAGTTTAAACTTCTATTTTTATCAAGTTTGATTTTTCAATAACTATTTTGATATAATGTTTTCTTTTACCATTTAATTTTCAGCCCACCTTAATGAAAGTGCAGTGTTTGGTAGAGCTTAGGCCTGTGTTTAAGGACTATGCTTTTTATGGCAGTCTTTTTTATCTGGTTGCATTAAGACAAAATAGAGCAGTTAGCTGAGACAAGTATTCCCTAAGTGTCTCAAGAAGAAAACCTTGAGAATGAGACCTGTGTGTGGAAGACAAATGTGACGTAAGTCAAGACTGCTAAAGCTATATCCTACACGTGCAATAACACTCGGGTGCCTGTTTGTCTAATCGACGCAGCTGAGAGCTTTTGTTAATCTCAGAAATGAAATTTTTAGACCTAAAAACATCTTTTAGCAGCGATTTCTTCATAAACCTCAAAAGGAACACTGAGATAAAAACTAACACATACAAACTAGGCGTGGGTTCCCATTTCGTCCCTGTTTCTTGCCCTGTCATTCTGTGCTGTGTGAAGACTTTCCTTACATTTGCCTGCTTATGTTGGTTCTGTTAGAAAAGGTAAATCAAAGGAAATAGCGTTACTGAGTTGCAGATTTTTCTACCCTTTATGCAACTTCCAAGTACAAGGAGAAAATGTTGAATTAATATTGAATAGTATTCTAGTTGTCCAACTGCGGTGTTTCCTCAAAGTGCTTTAGTCCCCAGAGCCTGATGCTTTCCAGCAGCCAGCCGAGACCCAGACCCAGGGCTCTTCGGGTGCGAAAGGCTCGTGTGGGAGACTAACCCCATCCCAACCTTAAAACAACAAAGGTACAGTGAAAAGGTACAAACACTCTTTTTCCAACTCAGCGTAGTTAATTTTACCTCAATCTTAATTAAAAAAGTGTGATGTGTTACGTGATAGTGCTGTGCTTTGAATAAATTCAAAGAACTTTCTGAGGATGCGATTATTCAGGAGTTTTACTACTGAAAAGCAATGTTATTTGTTCCCAAAATATTGTGGTGTTAAAATAGGTAACACCTAATGTAGTTAGAATTCTGAGTTTCTGGCAGACTCATAAATGACACACATTCAGATTAAAGTTTGTTGAAAGTGGGGATGTGTATGTCAAGTAATTGTACCTTTCAAGTATAAAAAGAACAGAAAACTGGATACTAGTCTCCAATGGTGACAAACTGAGAAAAGCAGCATGAACACGTAACTAAAATTTTAGTTTCATGACCTTTCACACTTGTGCATTGAGTATTTTCCTTCATCAGAGAAAAGTAGATACTCACCTACAATGCATGAAGTGTTCAAGCTTGTATAAATGAAGAGAAATAAATGATGTAGAACGTATATCATCAGTATGTTATGTATATAGACAAATACTGCTGGTTTCATTTCAGAACAGCAAGCTTTTGAACGGCATTTTAAATCAAAGCTGCTGAAGGCAAATTTCTCCCCTCTGTGCCGCGCATCAGCTGCTGCGGGGGGACGAGATGCTCCCGAGACGCTGGGTACGTGGGTCATCGTTGCCTCCTGCCCCTTTCTGGCAGAGCAGCATCAGCTTCCCCTCTGCCCTCCCAACTTCATCAAATCTGATTTTTGCTCATTCTGTTCTATTTAATGAAGATCAGGCTGTAAATTTAAGAACAGGTGTGAGGAGGACTCATTCCCTTTCCAGGCTGTGAACAGGGTAATTACAAATAGTGATAATTCCTGCAGCAGCTTCTGGAAAGGTCACAGTGGGCTCCTGTGTACTTTGGATCATAAACCATTTTGAATGAAGTTCCGATGTCACAAAAAAAGCGAGACTGCGTGTACAAAGGCGTCAGCACGGTTTAGATCAGTTAAATCTGATACAAAATGCTGAGTCAAAAGGGATATTCCTCTTCCCAGAGTATGTCTGTAAGGACTAGAACTTGCAGAGGAAGTTGAGCCTTCCAAAGGGCTGTGTCCTAAAAACATCTGCTAAAGGAAGGAAATCAGTTTGTGTGTGTGACTTCTGTAGGACGCCAGAAAGAAATGCCTGCTTCAGTTTTCAAAATCACCACCATTTATTTCAAGATTTGTAAACCCTTAAAAAAAAAAAAAAGCCAAACCCACAATCAAAACACTGAAATGTTGATCTTTTTCTATTGAATTAGAGGCAGCAATTAAAAGGAGATTTGGAACAACTGTGTTCAATTCTGGTTAATTAGAGATGCCAAACTTTCAGATAATTGTTACATCTGTGGAATAGAAAGGGTTTATTAAGGGGGCAGTCACCATTTGTGGCCCATCTTGATAATAATATACCAAGTCTTAATGAGGCTAGTTCTTATTCTCCCATCATTTGTTAAGTTGTAATGATCTGTTGGCATCATCAGCTTGACTGAAGGGAGCTGCTCTGCTCTTCTGAGCACGATGGCGTTTTTTTGGCATGGTGTGAACAAGGCTGCTTTGCTTTTTATTCTGTGATAATCACCAGATGGGGAACGACTATAGGTACTCGGTTGTATGCTTGGTGCCGTAACGTACCAACAGCCATGAGAGCGTGTCTGTACATATATATGTAAAAGTCTTGTCTAAAGTGCTTAAATGCTTGTTATGTATTTGCATCAATGTTTGTTAAATGGTTCATAAAAATTTACCTTAACTGGAGGTAGGTCTTCAGACACTTTCTTCTCCATAAATTTTTAAAGCATCCAGTAGAAATTGGATGGGCCGTACCTGGAATATTGCATCCCAGAAAGTTCAGTGACCCTAGTTTCCCTGAAAAACTGCTTAAGAGACCTAAATTGGATGTACAAATGAAGCATATTCCCTATGCTGTATATACAGACACATGTATACCTACATGTAGCAGGTATACATGCTCACTCTTGCATCTCCTGCGTTCAGCAGGCCCAAGAGCACATACTGAGGCGGACACTCCTCCTCTCTCCCCATAGCCCATCCTAATCACAAGTGCTGGTTTAATGTGAAAGATCACAAATACAGTGAAGGAAGCCAGTTCTTCTCAGGGACCTTGTATGAGTGGACAAAAAGTCTCTCAAACGCAGAGCAAGGTGCTGCCATGAAGTATTTTGCACAACTAAGTAGGGCACAGATCCCACTCCCAAAAAGAACTGGTCCCGATAGGCACTGAGGGAAAAGATTTCTAAATAGTAGTTTCAGTTCCCCATAAATTATGTGATGCTTAGAAAATGGGGCTGAGTACATTAATTTTCTAATAAAAGTTGATGTGCTGTTATAATAAAAATAAAGAGGTTATGAATATTTTGCATCTTTTTAACAACAGATAATGATTAGAAAGAAATTTTTTTTTTGTTCTCTCTTTTTGTGTGATTCCTTGCTTTCTCCTTTAGCAAGGTAGGATATTCAACCACTCTGAAGCACAAGTGACTTAAATTCTTTCCAAAGATCGTTTGTTACCTGATGTTCTGAATGGAGAGCCATTGCCTTAGATTGGAACAGGTTGTTTTCTTAGATGAAGTCCTCTCATGTATTTATGCCCATGTCTGTGTGACTGAACAGCACAAATAAATCCAAACACTTCAGGAAGATTTTTTTTTTTTATGGACAAGTACAGTTGAATGTACTTAATTAAAATTTCATTCGTGAGACACCTTAATCTAGTCACCTCCTGTTACCTTAGACTGTTTTTCCTGGGCTCTTTTCATTCACTAGATGTTCTTTTGTACCTAGGAACTGTAAATGGATCAGTATCTTCAGCATGCACATTAATAATGTGCTAGACAACTTTTAGTTTTTAATTTGGTGGTGTTGTGGCTCCTGGAAGAGCACTTTCAATCCACAAAATATGCTCATGGTTCCAGCTCTTCCCCAAAGTCCCCTTCATTGCATTTGTTACTTGAAAAAGTTCATTTACCCACACCTGAGTTTGCCAATACTCCATGAAGCCAAAGCTTCACCCCCAGAGATTTAATATATTAGGGTAATAAAAAACATCTTCCTCCTCAGCGTACCACTTCCTGCAGGTACAAATGCATTATGGAACTCACCCTGTAGCTTCAGTCTTTTACTGCACTGGGGATTTCTCACTTGGAAAGTAATCACCGTTTTCTCCCTCTTCGCTGGCTTTTGGACTGCTGGCACAGTTCAGCTACTAACTTTTCCCCCTAGGTAAACATACGGGTTATTGTCTGTTTCAGCAGCTTAAAAAAAAGTACTTATTTTTAGTCTTTCAGACTCGAGGTAGATTCTCACTGTCAAAATGCTGAGTCACTTTATTTGGTTTTTGCTCTTATTTGGCAGCTATCAATTGTTACTGATTCTTAAAGCAAATATAGCACTTTTTAGAAGTTACTATTAACTGGTTATTTTTTTGAGTGACAACATAAGTAGTAGAAAGCTTTTAAGTCCTCTTTCCAAGGATTACCCCATGTGCTGAATACTCTGGGGTTTGTGGTTCCTTTGAGGAGATCTACCTGTATGCGAAGAGCCTGTACCTTACTCCATGTAACAAAGAACAATAATAATCATATTAGAACACCTTATGTTGAACAAATACTTTTATTTACAAGACCATATGTGACAGTTTTAAAATAAAAAAATGGAACAAGTCTATTTTTAGTCTTCGGCCTGGTTTAGATAAAGTCTCCAGCTCAACTGATTTCTCATTTGGCGTTCTAATTTGGAGATCAAGTTTGTAGCAAAGCGGTAATAATCCAATTATTTGGTACCAGTCTCAGTGTTGAAGACCACATAGTACAGCTTAGTCTCTTCGTACATAGAAGATGTTGTATCCAAGTTCAACCATACCCCCAATAAGCAAGGCCCACAAAGGGATAAATACATAGGCGAGTTTCATCGTAGTGAATCGCTGCAGTTTAGCACAGAGGGCAAGGCAGAAGGCTAATTTAAGTAGCATTGCAATGAGATACCAGGCTTTTTTCTTGATGTTTTGGGAACCATTGCGAGGGTCGAAGCCGGACTTGCAACGTCCAGCCATTTTTACAATTAACATAACTAGAAGAATAGTATCAAATATCCAGACTGGAATAAAAATGAGGAACCAGTTCCATGGTGCTTTCTCATCCAACTTCAGCACCAGCATGATCAGGAAGAGTAACGTAAAGAGCCATGTCAGTAGTACCCTTTGCGCCAGGGACATTCTCATTTAAACAGCTTTGAGAGGAAGTCTTTCACTGCCAGCAACAACCTAGCAAAACAAGAGGAGGGGAGGCATCAAGAGATGTCACTGCACAACCATTATGCATATTCCTTAAAGGAGACTTAATTTCTTGTTCTTGCTTTTCCACCTACATACTGCTTCCTAGCATTTCTTTTATAACTACCATTCTCAGCGAAGCACTCCGTTTTGGTCCTGTCCACCATTCCATTTAAGTGCCCTAAGTCAGCTGTGTCAAGTGCCTTCATCTAAATTTGTTCGGTGAAACAAATTATGCTTTAATCCTAAACCAGCTGTCAAACTCATTTAGCGATTTTTGTATGCTAAGAACATGTTTAGATCTGTTTTCCTCCAGTACTGAGGCACTCATAGTTAACACTTGAGAATAAACCTAACAATTCTCTCTATATGACAAAATAATCACAGTAAAATGTAAACCAACTAACAAGCACAATAACAAACCATCTGAAAGATCCTGTAGTCTCCAGAGCTGCAGCCGATATGGGCCAGGCTGAAATTGGGCCAGTAAGCACTACTACCACCTTCAGCAGCAATCTTAACACTAGTAAAAGCTAGGGATAATGTTTCCTTTCTGGCAGGTATCTAAAGTATGCAGACACTGGCTGACAGAAACATTTTTTAGGTTTACTGGCTTGGTAGTATATTTAAATGTCTACGTAATCACGATGAAAGAAAAACAAGGACAAATGCATCTGCCACTACAGTCATAAAAGTTAGTTTTTATATTCCCAGCTGAAAGGCTTTTACCACTGCATCTGCCAGAAGCTTTACACTGCAAGTTCAAAAAGCAGGGGTGAGAAGAACTGTGATCTTGCTGAAGATTTCATGCTACAAATGAATATATACCAGTTAAATGGTGCTGAAATAAGTTTCTTAATTATTTTAAAAATTTGAGATTTTTTGAAATTTGGTATTTCAACTTAGAACACTGATATTTTTTCACTTGAAATAGGAAACTGAGCTTTGATTTGTTCCAGGTAACAAAAACATTTCAATTACTGACAGTGAGATGATGTGTTCTGAAGCACCTAATCCTCACCAGCAGATGCTGCAAGGGAAGGACAAGACCTGCTTCCCCTGCCTCCTCAGTGACCCTGGCCACGAGCTGCTGCTGTTTCCTCCGTGTTATTACTGATGCTCACAAGACCACCCCATTAAGCCCATTAAACTCACTGAACATGCAGAAATCTATCAGCACCTTTTTCTTTTTAACTGGGTTAGGGTTTTTTGCCGGAGTAGCAAGTTGAACAACTTTGTGCTCAGATAAGCACTGGAACCAGGTGGAGGGAAGTAAAAGACACTGGCTTAACTGGTTAGGAGAGGACCTGCTACATTAGAGCTAGGGGATAACAATTTTGTACACCGCTAAAATTATCCTACAATTTAAATCTGTATCTTCTGATACAGAATTCAACAGACCTACTTTTTTGTTCAGTCTGGGTTTGAAGTTTCAATGGATTTGTTTTAGTGGACAGTAGTGGGTTTTCTCTTAAGGAAAAAAGCCAGTTTAGCCTAAAATAATCTAAACTGGATTTACTGTCAGTGGATCCTTTCCCCTTGAGTGAGGGCTGACACTTGTGTGACCCACAGCAGGCCAGCTCCTTGAGCTGAACAAGCAAGAAAAAAAAAAAGTTTAAAATAGGATTTTTATACTTTGCTTTTTGCTGGCCCAGTTCTGCTCAAATCACCAAAGGGTCTGATGAAAGCCATTTGCCGGCAGGGTGGACCTGAGGCCCCCTCCTTAGGGAAGGGGTGAAACTTAGCAGTGACACTCAACATAAGAGTTAATTGCTAAGTAGACAGACAAAAACGCAGAAGGTTTTGATAGCATTGCACTTCCCTTGTTATAGAAACATACCTAAACCAGCTGGCAGGTGCTGAGGATTACAGAACAATTACTATGACCTGCCTGAAGTATTTCCAGTATTTTGAAAACATTCCTGATATTCTCAATGCAAGTGGGCGGCTACCGTGAAGAGAGTAGTGATCTGAAATGAAGTTTTAACATTCCTTTCATGCGAACATTTTGAAAACTAGTTCTAGAAATCAATGCTACAGATGCTACAAGGAGAATCTCTTACTAGCAAACTGGAGAAAGCAGAAACCAAAGAAACAGGCTGGAAACTTGGGCCTGAAAGGGAAACAGGGAATCTAACACTGTTAGAAGTATCAGGTTATCAGATACACAGAGAAGGTGCTATCAACTGTCTCTGGAAGAAATAAAGCTAGTGAAGATGTTTTAGATGGGGCTACTCAATTTGAAGGTTGCTCTATTGATGAAAAGATTTTCAGTTTTCCTAAGTGCTCAGAACCACTAAAAAGCACAGGCAGAAAACTCACCATGGGATGTTACACTGCCTTTCTTTGACCTAATTAAAACATGTAACTGCAAGACTGGGCAGGATTGCAAGGCTCCATTCAATCTCAGAGGCTTTTTTTGATGAAAACTCAAGAAAGTCCAAGTGTACTTTCGAGATCTTACAGTCCTATAATCCAAGTAAAGGAAGCTACCAAATTTTAAAGACTTACATTTGGGGATACAGCTGACATAATGATGAAGGGTTTGATTACATGGAGCACTCAACCGTCTCTCATTAGGAAAGAAAGGAGATTATCAGCAGATTCTCAGCTAGAGGCCAGCTATCACAACAAGATGGTTAACACTGCAAAAAGGATACAGATCCGGTACAAGTCTGAACTAGCTCTTCTGTGAAAACACTTTAATGTTCTTTCGAACATTAAAGGCAGAGTGTAAAAATAAAAAAAAGCTCTCAACTCCTTACAGGACTCATGTAATTAGTAGGAAGTGAAAATTTTCAGTAATGAGAAACACAATCTAAGTAACATTACTGACCTTGGTGGGATGATCTACATAATTAGAATATTGTAATAGCTAATTATATCCTGTTGAGAAGGAAAAAAATAGAGAGGAGAGAAATTTACACATGACATTCAGCTCAATATTAATGATAACATAGGTCTATAGATTTAAATTTAAGCCTTGAACATTGCCTAACAAAGTTGAAAAAATTATACTGAAACCAAATTAAATATAACTCTAGCTTGATTAAATGCCATTTTAAAGCCGACTGAGTAAATATGAATAATTTGATGTCTAGAAAAAAATATTCCAGTAGCCCCGTTTTAAAGCCCCATTTACACTAGTCCGATATGAAAGCACAGGTTAGGTGTCCATGAACTGTCCTTGCAATTGGTGGGTTCTTAGTTCATGTAGTTTATGTAGATTTATAAGTGGAAATAAAGTCAAACTACAACACCCCCTTAACTGGGGTGGTTGTTTTACTGTTTTTCAGCGAAACGGTAGTTCAGGAGTCTTTGAGACTCACGATCGCTGAATTTGGCTGCAAAAAAAATTAAAATAAATCCATTCAGAAACTATTCAGAGGGACGGCAGGAGGACACCGACAAGCCAAGGGAGGGTGCGGGGCCAAGCAAAGCCCGTGGCGGCGATTTCGCCACCTCTCGCCGTCCTCTGAGGCAGAGCCGCCGTTTCCAGCACAGGCCCGACC
>VYZM01004410.1:0-42343 GCA_013398915.1 Dromas ardeola | reverse complement strand
CGTCCCCCCGGTATGAAGCCTGGCCGGGGGAGGCCCACAGGCCCGCGGCCTCCGAGGTCCCCCTCAGGCGGGAGCTACCGCGGGTGCCCTCCCCCCCGGTGCTGAGGGGGGCCCTTCCCGCCAGGTCGTGTCACGGCTCCGGCCATCCCTGATGAGCCTCTGGCGACCGGGCTTGTTGGCCTCCCCATCGCTGAGTTTACGGTCCGAGGCTCGAGCCGTTGCCGTTGGCGTTATTCCGACTGGCTAAATCTGACTTCTGTAATGCATCTTTTCCTTGGTAAGTTGCCTTAATGCATCTCGAGCTGCTTTAACGCCTCTGTCAGGTGATAGGACTTTTTTTTTTTTCTTTCCCCTCCTTTTCTTTTCAAGGTCCTGCATTTCAGCATCTTCACCTTCATCTCTGACCTCGTCTCCTCCTTGTGTTTTAGACACCTTCCTCTTCTTTTGGTGCTCATTCCTTATCCCATTTTTTTCTCATTTCCACCCTAACCCAATGACAACCTGTCAACACCTGACGTATTGTCCTCACTTTTCAATTTGGGAATCTAAATGTTAGGCTACTTGCCCTGTGTTAAAATTTCTTCTGTCATGTTTGTTTCCCTGCTAAGTGTTTTATTTGCTGTCTTTTCTATGAGAAACAAAGGAGAGAGCAGTGGAGGAAAATGATCGCTCAGTAGCAGAACTATCCAGGTGTTTGTGTCTTTTGTTTTTCATAACACACTCCTTGAGTGCATGTGGCTCAGGTGTATCAGATTCAGCGACAAAAAGTCCATATTCTCAAGCTCTACACTTGGTATTTTGTCTTTTACTGCTTTTACATGTTATTCGTCACTTGAAAAGTAATGCCGTTGAGTCTTGCATTTTGTTCCAGATTTGCCAGTGCCTTATCCATCTGTCATATAATTACCTGGAAAAAGTAATTAATTGGAAAACCTGACTTGTTGAAAGACCTTTAATTAATGCTCTAAAATTCTTTGTGATGAAACATTCCTACAGAAAATACAGCTGGTTTTACGATTTTGACACACGAGTTCTCTAATAGGAATGAGACTAAATACAGTGTGTCATCAGTAATTTGCCCGCTTCTATCTTCCTGTTGATGCTGTTAAACACACGGTGGTATCTGTTTTATCAGGGAGAAGTCCATCACTTGAAATAACCTGTTAATCCTAGTAAGTGAATCCTAGTATCTTTATCTGCACTTAAAATGGTCACTCAGTGGCAGAAGGATATATTTCTGCTATATACATTAGTGCTTGGCATGAGATGTTTTTGTTTTCCTGGATTTAGAGGCTAAAAGTGTTCTGTGAATAAATCTCTGGGTTATAAATAGCTGTATGTATTTGGCTATTTCTATAGCTCTGAAGGTTTTGCTGATCTTCTTTGATTTGCCTCTTTATTTGTAACTCCCTGGAAAGGATAATCCTTTTCTCAGAAGTCTTATTTTTGTTCCAGTAAGGCGTTTATGAACTAATGTATGTACACATACTGTATTTCTGTCAGTTTTGACTTTTTTTATTTCCTCAGAGCTCTACAAAATTTTGCAAACAATTTTCACTTCTGAAGGCGAAGGTTGAGAGCAATACTTGGAACCGGTGTGTTTAAGATCCTGATCCTCGTTTGAAGTGGAATGTTTGTGCAGTTGAATTTTCTGTTGCTATGTTTTGCTGCCAGTGGATGTTTTTATTCTGGATATAAATATTATAAAGGATAACACAGGAGCCTGAGTCATCTGAAAAAGAATCTGGAAACCTAGTTAGTTTGATTCAATGCCTGTAGTAGAATTTTTTCCTCTTGTGTTGTGTGGAATGTGACATACAAATAAATTGTCAGCAATTGTTGGGAACTCCACGGAGCATTTCAAGTGTTCTGGTAGTATTGGATTTCTCCCAAAGCAGTGTTAGCTCAGCTTGTCTCAAAAAGTTGGTCCTGGCTGTATCCGTAGCTGCCTAATGTTGGTGAGAATTCTGTGAGAACTCAAAATCCTGTAGGCTTTGAAATAGGAAACAGCGTATTGATGCGGTATGAGAAGGGAGGCATAGGCGCATAAAACGTCTTCCAGTCAGCGTTAAGGCGGTTAACCGGGCAGCCAAGGGCGGAGTGGCTCTTGGAGTTGAACAATGCTGTTCCTGTCACAGCTGGCAGGGGTCACTGGAAAGCAGTGGACATTATTTCTTTCCCAGTTCTCCAAAGTTACATATACTGTCTTCCCAGGCTTTTCTAAATATCGTATCTTCTACTTGTTTATAGGAGAAATTTTATTACCAAAATCAAAACATAATTTTTTTTTTTCCTTTTCTCAGGACCCCTGTGAGTGAGAGTGATGACAGTCAGAGGATTGGTTTGGTTTTTTTTGTCTGTGAGGAAGTTCTTTTCCTAATAAACAGCGTGCTCTACAGATTCATCACCCAGCAGTTTATGTGAATTTTTAGCTAGGCTTACTAAGGACACAGAGCTTGTACAGTTACTTTCTTTGTCTTCTGCCATTTGAGTAACTTCTTCCATCAGTCAGATGACGAAACCAAATTCAATGGCAACTGAAAGACATTGAGTACCCACACAGTGACAAATTTATAAAAATTTGTCAAAAAGTACCTGTCGAAATTTTTATAACTTTTATAACTTTATATTTATTTTGGACCCAAATTAATATGCCCACCCAAAGAAAGGCAGTTATGATTGAGTCCCTTCTTTCCTTAGAAAGAGAGCAACTAACTACTGGCCAGTGTGCGTGCTAAGCTCTGAACCGTCGTGGTGCATACTGCTACCAGCCCAGCCAAATAGCTGGGGCAGTTGGTAACATGGGTGGAGGGCAGGAAAAAAAGTGTTGGGTGAGGTGGAGAAGGACAATAGGGAGCCATGGTACACTGGTGAAAACAGACAGACTTAATTGTTTCTGCCCACAGAACAAGGTAGGCCTTTTTTTTTTCCTGTAATGTTTTTGTGTTTAATGAAGGAAACAAAATAAAACTTGTGGGATACCTCTGTCGGAGGTACGGCTCCTTCTGTCTGTTCAAGGACAGTTGACCACTACTTACTCTAAGATATGTAGTGGTGTGAAAAATAAAAGACTTTGAAAGCTTTAAATACCATATTGTCTCTCTTGAGTTTACTGTGGTGTTATTCATAAAGGTCCTCCTTGCTGGGTACAGAGGAAACGGTTAACTGCATGAAGAAATTATATTCAAATTTGTAAGGAGAATACAAGAGCTTAATAAATTGCCTATAGGGGAGAAAAGAGTTACTAGTAATTAGGGCTATAATGTATTACTGTGTAGTGTTTGGGTACGCTCTGCATGTAATCATAGAATAATTTAGGTTGAAAGGGGTCACTGGAAGTCATCTATCCCGTCCAACCCCATCTCAAAGCAGGGCCAGCTTCAAAGTTAGAGGAAACATGTATCCATATGTAGCGATACCCATTACATTGTCAAGAAGTCTGGAAATATAGCTTATGTTTGTGGTTTGGTTTTTTTTTTTTTTTTTTTTTCAGTTGAGGGGAGGATATTGAAGAGTTCATAGAGCTCTTTTCTTGTTTCTTAATTTAAATGTGCAAAAGGGATTTTTTCCAAATTCGCTTCTGCTGGGAATACTCTTTAAGTGAGACATACAGTGTTTAGTATTTAATTCTTTGTTCATTTGAGGTGGTCTTGGTAGACGTACTCCAGAGACACTAGATAGTTTCCTGGAATGAATCCAAGCATTGGATTGCAAATTGCAAATACATTTGTGGTTCTTGTTCTTAAAAAATAAAATACAATTGCAAAGAGGGAGAAGAAATTAAAGCAATAGAGCATCAAATATGAAGTCATGCAAGCCTTCCATTTTGGAAGTTGGCCAGCGCCAGATGCTTTTGGGGGTTAGGTGGTTGGCAGATGCCAGCCTGGCAGCTAAACACTCTTCGTGTTCAGCTGTCTTAAGGGACAGTTTGTTCTATACTTGCCATGTTGCTCATACACTTTCCTTGGTATTGGCTACTGGCGGTTGTGGGGCTGGGTTAGGTGGAGAGTTTGTGTGGCCAAATACAGCCCAGTGACCTCTGTGCACATTTTCTTGCATCCCAGGTCATGGATTCCCTCAGCTGTGTGTTTATTTTTTTTCATATTATTGTGTGTTTAAATAGCTGCTTTCTTTTTGAATCTGAGTACAATCTTGGCTTCAGTGACTTCCTGTGGTACTGAGTTTAACAGTCTAATTATGTGTTGTAATATAATATTTCTCTGTTAAAAGTTTGGCTGTGCTATCCTCTAAGCTCAGTTAATCAATGAAGTTCCCAGTATTATTGGAAGCTGTTGTTTTCTTGACCATATTTTCTGTATATTTTTTAAAGTCTCAATTAATTTATAATTCCTTATTTTTCTGTTTGTACTTGCCTGTCTCAGCAGGACAGTCTTTCAAGTTGTTGATAATTTATAGCGTTTCTCAGAACACCTCCCCCCATCCCCAGTATTTCAATGTTCTTCTTCAAATAAAATACCTGCATTTCAGGTAGGATTGCACAACTGATCAACAGAGCCGTACTGCAGTGTTTTCCTTCTCATTCCTCTTTTATTCAAGTATCTGGGTACTCTCATGACTACAGGATATCGAATGGAAGAGCTCACTGAGCTGCTAGATTTCCTTTCTGAATTTGAGATACCTGATTTTAAAGCTTTTTGTGGTGTACCTAGTTCCCTCCTCCCCCCCCCCCGCCCCGATATCATTTGCATTATTGATACTAAATTCTGTTTATTTTACTTATTCACTGTTAAAGTTGATCCATCTTCTTAAGCTTTGCTAATGTAAGATTAATTGTAATCTGGAATTGTTACTACTTCAGGTTTTCTTCTCTGATATATATATAAAAAAAATATAGTGAGCGCTGTTGGAACTGTTTGCAGAAGCTTGAGGTTTGGAATCATAGGGCAGGGCTCAGTTCACACCAGTTAAGGACTTAACTTAGTCAGTACTTCATAAAAACTCTAAATAGGGGGAGGAGGAGAGGGAAACACAGTGTTAATTAGTCCAGATTAACTCTGTTAATGGTACTTCTGGAGGCTTGCGGGTGGTGCTTGCAGAGTGTCCAGCTTGGCTTTGGTCGGAGCTGCCTCACTACGCAATGCGCAATGGCATTAGCGCTTGTCTTACTCTGCGGTCCATAAATCTGTGGAGCTAATTCAGGTGAAAACTGCTCATTTACTTGTTAATGGTAGTCAGATCCTTGAAGCTGTCTCCTGGACGATGGGCTCCAATGCTAGTAAAAAGGGTGATGGAAGCTGGTGACTGAGAGAGTGTGGACTGTGGTGATTCTGGTTTAGAGTGGTTAAAACAGTTGTGAAGCTTGCTAGGCCACCCTGACCTTCTCCATTGGCTCTGTGTGGACCTCACATGTCTTTAGTGAGTGATTTCTTCTGCTGAAAGTTGCCTCTTAAGAGCTCTGGGAATGAGCAAGAATGTAGGGCATCTCTATTTATTTGTAAGCTAACATTTGCTGTCAGCGCCTGATGAAGCAGTGGTGTGATGAGTGTTGGTCTTTCTCATAAAAGTCTAATGGTTAGAGTACTTAGAAAGTTGGAAGTCATGATTTCTGGTGCATTCATCCTGAGTGGCTTGAATGTCAAACCTCTGGAAAGAGCTAGCCACCAAGTGCACGTGTGTACTGACTGAGATCCCGAATGTCTACCTTTATCACTACAGGGTGTTCGTGTGTGTGAAGTCTAGAGTAACATAAAGAAAGCAGACTAGGAAGATTTAGTCTGCATTTAGTTTTGGGATTAGGACGCTTCTATGTGGAGGCGAACAAGGGGTCCCAGATGAGCCTCCCTAGGATTTGTGTGCTTTTTGCCTTGGACTGACACTGAATGGGAGAGCTGGCAGCCCAGCTGTGTGCGATCCAAGGAGCTGCTAGGCACCTGAGCAGGCAATAAATAGGCCGTTTTATTTACACTGGATGCTGCTATTAATCTTTATTATCCAGTTAGCCTATTGCAATGGAGAAAGCTGACCTCAAAATTTTGTTCAATTTTCTGGCTGGTTTTTGATCCGTGGCAATGTTTGCTTTTCACAAACAGCAGTCTATTTAGAAGTCTTTGACATCCTTCCAAAGGCTCTTGGAAAGTCCACATACGTTTTATCACTTGCTCTTGTTTATCCATTAGTTTGACATGTTCAGAAATGCTGATAGACTAAGACATGATCTTCCTTTGCAGAAACTGCTGATTAGACTCTATCAGATAGTCTTTCAGGTATAATGGTGTTCTATTTTTGGAGCTTGCCAGATACACATGTAAGGCTTGTTACCCTGCAGTTCCTTGTTTGGATCACTCCAGAGACTTTTTAAAAAATATAGGCTCAGCATTTGCTACCATGTTCCTACAGAGCAGTGGCTGTTATAAGAAAGAGACTGCAGCTTTTTCTGACAGCTCAGCCACTTCTCATGCCTCAGCTGCTTCAAAAACTTGCTGGATAACTATTTGTAGAACATGATGCAAACTTGGTCATTTAGGAGTGGTTTTCAACTTCCTGACTGTACTCATCGAGCAGCCGCAACTCTGCTGTTCATTGCCTGGTAACAGATAAACACGTTTTCCTAAATACCAAGTCAGTATTTTCAGTGAGCAAGATATATTATTGCAGGAAACTACTGTTGTGTTTAGAATCACAAGGAAGAGAAAAAGAGCACTGACCACTGTCTTTGGATTTGGGGCTTTTTTTTGAGTGTTTGTTAAGAAGAATGTATAAATAAATGAAAAACATAGTATTTATAGAAATTCTGTTCCTTAATAAAGTTGTTACAGTTCTAAGAGCAGATGTATACAAACAACATTTCAGGGATTTCTCATTATAAAATTGTAAATATGTTTAATGGGATATGTATGTATGTGTGTAGTATTCAGTACAAAAACCAGGAATTAAAAAGAGCAGAACTTGAGACTGACCAAGTTTTATTTAATGTTTTTAAAGATGCAGCATTTTCAGAAATGTCTTGTCTAGGTCTAGCGTGCTAGCAGCAGTTCTGCATTTGGATTGACGGGAATTTTGTAACTAACATCTCTTATAGAAGATAAGAGGCAAAATTGACTTTGATTATAGTCCCCTTTAAGGGCTTGAATTTTTCCCACTTCATTAAACAGTAGAATATGTTTAAATATTAGGAGCTTTTTGCTAATTAATAAACACTGCAGCAGAGTCAGGAGTAAATTATGAAAGGTGTAGAATCCTGGACTTCTCAGTACAGTGTCCTTCCCCCCTGTTTTTACAAGTAAGGTAACTATCAAATTGTTCATGGCTCCCTTCAATGGAGTCGTGAACAGAAACCAGTTATGTTACAAAATTAGGAAATTTGCACAGACCTTAAGGCTGAGGGCATAGATTCCAGAAATGGCTACAGAAGTTGCAACAACTGCACAAAATGTTCTTTTCCCAGAACCTGAAATAAATCTCAGAAATCCTGATACTCAACGTTTTGCTACGATTTCAGACAGTTGTGTAATTCACTGGCAAAACAAGTATTCCTTGGGAGAAAGTTATTTTCTGTGGTACTTCCTTGCTGGTTTGTCCTTCAGATACTGGCATTTTTACTGTGGAAGTCAAGATGGTTAAGTTGAGCCTAATTCACATCAGACTGATTCTCGCTGCATGCTCTGTGCCGCAGCTGCAGCTGTGAGAGCTTCCTGCTTGGGATGGTAAGTGATAAAGGGCATGAGCTTATAAGGAAGAATAAATATGCAGTGGCAGAAATGGGATCAGATATTGTGGTCTGTGGGCAAAACACAGAGGCCCGAGATAGAATTTGTTTTTCGCTAACTGACATCTTACTGGGGGCACAGACAGGTATGGACATGCTGCCAAGTGCCTGTACCGTGTCATGATATATCACGTTTGGTACATCTGTGTTCATAATGAACAGGGCTTGATACACAGCAGCCAGCATAGGGTCTGATTCTTATTTTATTGTTGCTGTTGTTGGCCTGATAAACTCCTCAAACAAACAACAAAACTCCCCAAACGAGTATCTAGGGATCGTCAATGTTTTTTTTCACTAGTTTTTTTGGGTTGATTGTTTTTTTGGGTATTTTGGTTTTGGGTTTTTTTTTGAGATAGAGTGAAGAACGAAGTTTGAAAATTCATTCTCTTTCATGAGCAGTCTTAGGAATGCTGGTATCCAAATTTAGCAGAGTTTTTGGTGTTCTTTGGGGAAAGCAAGTATGTTAATTCCTTTTTATTTACAAACTATCATGCTGTTCCTTTGGGAAAGCAAGTATGTTAATTCCTTTGTATTTACAAACTATCATGATCTTGGATTGCAAGGCAACAGCTTGGGGGAGCCTTGGCTGGCATGGCAGCAGGAGTACTTTTCAAGCTGGCTGCTGGATAGGGTCCTTAAGTTATGAGTCTCTGATTTTTAATTTTTTTTTTTCCTTCCCTTTAGCTGCTTCAGATTTTCTTAAGACTAGCTGAAAGGAACGTGATAAAACTTCCACCGAAAGGTGTGAACCTGGGAGTGACAAGTGTCTCGTTTGCTTGTATACAATTTGCAATTCTGAAATGCTGCTTTGAGAACAGCAACGCATAGATAAAGTACTTTAACAGAACACTGAGTGCATTATATAGTATTTCATGCTCCTTTTAAAAGAGGAAATGTAGGCTTAATGGTTTATTTGTAATGCGCATGAAGGGAATGTGTCTTTTGAAGCACTGCTTCAAGGGTTTAATCCTGTTCTCGGTGTCAGTGGCAGAAATCCCATGGATTTGAGTGTAGGAAGGATGACTCCTGGTAAGTTTTAGTGGTGTATCTGCATTACATTGATACCTGTGTTGGGTGGTTTCGTCATGGCAGAAGCAGCTTCTCAGTCAACAGCGGATGCCTAATATGACTAAGCTGTTTATTGGGGTGATTTAAAATTAACTTAAAATATCAAATAATGGCAACAATTTGATGATAATGTTAACTTCTATTTTGATGTTGAACCTGGAAAGTGAGGGTTTTTTTCCTCATTAAAGTCATTTCCTAGCTGTGCATCACATCAGCAGATACAATGTTTACTTTTAAATGAGTTTGTGTGATACAAATGTTTCTACAAAATGAGTGGTTTAGGCCATAGGCTTTACTATTCTGATTCATTTTATGTTCTTACTCTTCATACCAGGAAATTTTAGTGAAATTATGCCTGTGATTGTGAAAGTGTAATATGGAGGATCTAACATAATGGTAAAATAGTTGTATTGTGGAAAGCAGCTGAAACCAAGTTCTAGTATTCTCATGGCTTTATGCAGTAACTTTTTTAAAACTGCCTTTAATTTGCTGCTAAGAGAAGGTCTTCTGAAGGTAATACAAATCGACTACATTTAAAAAAAACACATTTGAGACAAATGCCACAGCTCTGCAATTTTACTCCTAATGATGTCTAGTGAACATGCCAACTTCATCATTCCATGATCATAATGAGTTGAGAAGGATATTCAAGGCTTGACTCAACAGCTGGATGGTATCCTGACCATTCAGGCTAGGATTGTTACAAAGGAAACAGGTTCCTTGAAATACTTAGTGACTCACAGTGTTTACAGGCAAGGAAAGCAACTATTTGCCTAGGCTTCCTTGCTTGTGTTATATTTTTAATTATGTCCTTTTGTTAGTTGGCACTGCTTAGACTTGTATATTCTTCCAAAAATTGTCATTTTTTGCCTTTTTTAGATTTTATTTTCTGTAGATTGTAATTTAGAAATATATGTATTTATGTCTGACTTGGGTTGCCAAAACCCTGTGGATATGAGTAAAATTTTTAAATATACTTACTTTGAATTTATTTAAATCTCTGTAGTGTAGTAGCTAATACTGTCTTACACAATAAGTACTGCAATGCTTGAATGAGCATTTAACTACGTAAAGACGTCTAAATATAGATTTCTGTGGCTTTTGAAAAACTGCTTATTTAATTGCAAGGTGTAATGTGTACTTACTTAAATGGAATATGATTATGCTCTGAAATGGAAAAGAAAAAATTAAGAAACCTCGCTGATGAATGGGGATCACTAAAACCAGGTAGTCATCTGTTTTTAGTTTTAAGGAAGTAATGAAGTTTTGATCAAAAAAATGTGGCTTGTTATTCATAGTATTAACTGAGTTTGAATGTTGAATGTCACAGAGATGTTATGGTCAAGCTTTGATATTCGGGTGTTCTGTCTAATCTCTGAAGCTGGGACTATTTTTTGTGTTGCTCTTAAGTCTCCAACTAGTTAAGATTAAGTTAATCTTGCTGTAGTTGCTCTGCACAGGACATCATACCACTGAATGCAAAAGCTGGTCCCTGTCTCAGATGCAGGAATTCAACACAGAACATGAAACAAATGTCTAGATCCAGAGAGGATGGGAGAAGAGGAAGGCAGAAGCGTAGGCAGTGCTCTGTTGTGCTTGTGGATGTGTATCAGCTGGTTTGATTTGTTCACTTTACCTTTTTGGTACTGATGTGCCTCAGAGCCCAGCTTGTACAGTCTGATTTCAGGACCAATATCAATATAAATTGCCAGCCGAATAACATATTAACTTGTAGTGAATATGCAGAGTTCCAAAATTGTTGCTGTACGTAGTCTCCTGTGTAGGTGTTCAGTGAGCTGGGGGCAGATGCAGAGGTAGAGCCAGGGCTGCAGCTTAAATGCCTTGAATTGTTACCATCCGTTTCTCATCCAGGTAAGTTAGCTTCAGGCCAAGTGTATCAAACTCATTATACTGTCTCAAAAAAAAAAAAAAAAAACAAAACTAAACAACAGACAAATTTCAGGCCCTGCAAGCAGAAACACTATCCAGAAATAATTAAACGCACCTCTTCACCTTTCATTTCAGTGCTGTCTCAGAAATTGTATATCTCTTAAAGAAAGAAGCACGTGATATTTTCTCATAGAGGTATTTTTACTGAGTGCACCAAGCTCTGTTAAAGTCTTTCGAGACATCCATCCCATGACTTTGTCATATTTACTTTTGTAAGCATCATCTTTGCATTTGTGTATGCAAATGTGTATGCAAATACCCTTTAAGCACCACCAAAATAGACTTTATGGAGGATTTAATGTAGAGAGTTTCTTAAAAATACGAAAACCATGCATAATCTAAATGACAGGTTTGTTAATAGAAATCAAATAAATTAATAATAAAACTACTTCATTATACATGGTTTATAGTTTTGTGATCTAATTGTTTCTCAAGGTGAAGGGTTTTTGAGTGAATTGGAGAACTACTGCAAAAAAAAAGGCTGCTGCCTTTAAAATGGCTTGTCCAATTTTAGCTGTATTTGACACAGTTGGAAGTCTTAGATTCATATGTTAGTGTTGATTTCCTGAAAAATAGTTGACCTCTGAGAGAGAGATATCAATTTAATGTAGCTGTTGAGAGAAAGGTTTCTGTGCAGGCTCAACAGTTAGTTCTTTACTACCAGAAATGAATTTCTCCAACTTTTTTCTCATCCTGTAGTTATGGTGGTAGGAAGCAGAGTGTATTTTATGTGAGAGGGGATGTTGGTTTAAGAGGAATGAGAAGGAGTTAAAGATCCTCCAGGATGAGTTCACAGAGGAGGGGAAGGCGAGGGGTGCAAGTGTGATCAAAATCTGTATGGCATCCTTCCTACATTGGCACCTCCTGAGCAGTGGAACTACTTTCACTGTGACCGTGGGCTGTAGGTCACAATATGTGTGGAGGTTATGTATGGCTAAGGATTTTATGTTGCTTTGAGTCTATATTCCAGTGTAGCAAATTATTTTAAATTTAAGTTTACTTAAACAGGTTTTCAAACAAGAAAGCAAATCCTATTTTATTTTAAGCTTTTTATGGGTGAGAAAGAAGGGTAACCAGTCTGTGTAATATGCCAAGTTATATCAAAGTCTCTGTTGGGCTCCATGCTTTATGTGACAGAAATATTTTTATATTTATTGTGCCAATGAATTCTTAATAACTGATAGTTGCTCTTAGAAAAACTGCTACTATTATCAGAAACAACTAGGCCAGAAACAATTACAGATGTTGACACAGCCATGGCTGCCAGCTTTAACTCACTTGATGTGACTTACATGATTGTATTATCAACAGTGGAAAAATTGCAGCGTTTGTTTGCTCAGTTGCACCAAAAGTCAGTGTCCTGATATTTCTGAAATTTGATAACAACACTCTAAGCTCTCTTAGAAACTTTTCTTTCTATTGTGTTGCAATTTTAGCTGAAGTTGTAGAAAGTGTATTGGAGTTACACTGTTAGAAATCTTAAATATAGTTCCTTTTGGGTATTAGATTTCTCTTTTTTTGAAAAAGCTTTGTGAAACATGAAAATGTATGGCATTATGTTTCTTAGAAATCCTCAGGACCTGGTATAAAAACAATCTATTTGTTGAAGGCTTGTACTATATTGTACATGATACATATCCAAACTTGTACAAATACAGTGTCATTAAAGTAATGCACCGTGTACATCCATACAGTCAGAGAGTCAGAGTCCATACAGTCCATACAGTCCATACAGTCAGAGTCAGAGAAGACTGAATAAACAGGTGTCAGTGCAGAACTGAGTCTTTTAGAGGATAACCTTTTCTTTCCGAGCAATGCCTTGGAAGATGGGAGTGTTGATAGGGCCTTTGTAGAGGGAGTATTTGTGATTTTCATACAAACAGCTGTTATGATCAGATAATCTAATCTCTTCTTTTATTTTTTTAAAACTGATATTTTTTGTGATGAACAATGCATAATAAAGCATCATGAGTTATTCTAATGCTTAGATATTTCATAAAGATACTTTTATTTTAATCTATTGCACAGTTTCAGTTTCCATACTATCTGCTGAACATTGTATTTTTCTTTGCCTTTCATATCTGTGCGCATGCTGTAAACAAATGTCTTATCTTTCTCTTTGTTTTAAAAACAAAGATCACCTTTAATCTTTCACCACAGAAACGACCTACAGATTAATAATTCTTGTTTCCTTTTAATGAAGAGCCATAAGGTGCAATATTGTTGTTGATGTTGACAATGTTGTGATAAGGATGATATTTTTATCAGAAATATACCCCTTAATCACATTGTTTTTTTCCTGAGAGATCGATCTTGGAGGAATGCTTGAAGCATAGTTTGGTGTTTGGGGGCTAAACTACCACTCCTCCTCCTTACCACTGGTGAGGCCACGCCTGAAGTGCTGGGTCCCATTCTGGGCTCCCCAGAGACATGGACATACTGGAGAGAGTCCAACGAAGGGCCACAAAGATGGTGAAGGGGCTGGGGCATCTCTCTTCTGAGGGAAGGCTGAGAGAACGGGGACTCTTCAGCCCAGAGAAGAGGAGGCTTGGGGGAATCTCATCAATGTATGTAAATACCTGAAGGGAGGGTGCAAAGAGGACAGAGCCAGGCTCTTTCCAGTGGTGCCCAGTGACAGCACCAAAGGCAACGGACATGAACTGAAGCACAGGAGATGCCCTCTCAACATCAGGAAACACTTTCTTACTGTGAGGGTGACTGAGCACTGGCACAGGTTGCCCAGGGAGGTTGTGGAGTCTCCATCTTTGAAGATGTTCAAAAGCCATCTGGACATGGGCCTGGGCAACTCAGTCCAGGAGGCCCTGCTTGAGCCAGAGGGGTTGGACTGGGCAACCTCCAGAGGTCCCTGCCAACCTCAGCCACCTGTGATTCTGTGAAACTGTGTTTGTGAAGTTTTTTTTAAAAGGTCTTCTTGTGTTGATTTTTACCAATTATGGTTTATCCTGGAATCATTTAGATACTACATTTGGAAAACTTGTTTAATGTTTTGAAGTTACTTATACTAACTTTTTCAAAGCCTGTCGCATGATTTGTTAGGAATTTATAGCTTTACAGAATAAAGTAGGAATTTCCTTGCATGTTAAATACTTGATGCAATTATTTGAAAGTAACATTCTTAAACTTTCTGTAAACATAGAAAGGATGCTGAATATTAGGTGGAGCTGAAAACTTAAGCTTTTACCAACTAGTGTTAAAAGGTCACTTGTAGTGTGCCCCATTGACTTTTTTTTTCAGCTGGGCTTGAGTATGGCATATTTGTTTACATACATGTATTTTTAAAGGGAATCAGTGAGATGGAAGATTATTAAACACAAAAGTATTCAGATTTTTTGGCAAATATTTTACCATTTTTTTTTAATTCCTTCTTCCTTCTCTTCTCCCACTGGCTGCTTCCTGCCTTCATTAACAGTTTGAAATATATGTACTAAAATAGTTTAGCTGTTACTAATCTGTTAATATCTGAAGTAATCTATTTGTGAAATATTTTAGTTTGGTTTTAATGATAATATATTCATATCTGAAAGAACTTGCATATTATAATAGAATACCTGGAAAGGATTCTGTAATTCTTACCTAAACTTTCCTTTGATTTTACAGAATGTCCAATATGAGGGAATGTTTGCAATTTTGTAGAAAGACAGTAATTCTAAATCTGAAGGCTTTCAATGTTTATTTTCTTTATTCTTTTCTTTCTGAACTAACTCTGTCTGAGTGATTACATGAAGAAACTTTTAAAATTCGTTTTCAAGGTAGGAATGCTTTATGTAGGCTGAAAGGTTGTTTTTTTCACATTGAAACTAATGACAGTGACATCAAAGATCAACTAATACTACTGCTATTTGCTGCCGTTAAACATACCACTCTTCCTTGTTTTTCTCCTTTTGACTTAATTTTAGTCTACTGTTTTCATCAGTGTATTGATTTTTTCATTAGTAGAATTCTAGCACTGATTTTTTTTTTTCCCCTTCAGAAATATCTAATAGCCTATATGAAATTTTCTTACATTTTATAAGACAATTATTCCTGGACTTCAGAATACTGTGCTGTGGTAATAACTATAGGTTGCTTAATTTATCAGAAAAAAAAAGCTGCATGTGATATAACTCTTGTGAGGCTCTCATGAGACAATAACAGGTTGTCTCTGTGCCACCTGTGTTTTACTGGGACGGATGGAGAAAACTGAGGCTTCCGATGTCCTGTAGCAGCAGATTTCTATTTTTTTGTTTACTTAGAGGAGAAAAACCAAACTCTTACTAAAATAGTAACGAGGCAAGGTGTAAAGTAATTATAGCTGTTCAGTGCTTTGCAGGTAATGGGAGTGTTTCTACATTCCCTATGTTGGCCTTCGTAGGGAAGGTGGAAGTAAAGTTCTGTCTTTTTCTGTTAACAGCCTAAAATGACTGTGTGAATTCAGTGGAATAAATGGCGTCCAAAGTAACTGATGCTATAGTTTGGTACCAGAAGAAGGTAAGCTTTCTATTTGTTTTTATGGTGGCTTTTAAAAAAAAAAAAAGTTGGCTTATTGTATTTTATGTGTAAAGTATAATAAATATAGTTAGCATTCTATGAGAGTGAGTAGCTTGAAACTTTTCTTCCAAAATAAATATTTAGTGACTATATCTAATGAAATGGAATGGCTTTTGGTCTATGTTGAAAAGTCCTCACTCCCTTGGCTGCCTGTGCTATGGAAAAAAAGGAAAGAAAATTTTCATTCTTAGTAGAATGTTAATTAATGAACAGGAGAATGTTATTTCTATAGCACATAAATGAGTCCTTGTATTTAAGGAAAAAATAAGAATTTAAACTTATTTTCTGTCAGCCACAAGGAACTGTGTAATCCATACCCAAAAGAGATAGGCTAGGGCTTTTTAGAAGTTAATTAGAAAAAAAAAAGGGGAGGGGGGAGAAGAAAAAGATTTAATTTGGAGATACATAGTTACAGTATCACCTGATACTGTATCTTTTGATTCATGTTTGCAGGGAGAAATGTTGATGTGTCTAATTTATTATTTTGACCATTTCAGATCATCATATCCCCTTGACATTAGTATGCCAGTTGGCTTATTCAGTTACATTGCTTTTAGATAGCTGAAAAATTTGCTAAATTTTGAGATAGGCTTCTTTACTAGGATATAAAGCAGGTGTGATGATTAATTTTTACTTCTTGGATCTTGATGATTTAGTAAGTTTCTATGAATTATTGTTTTCCTTGGGCCTATGGCTGTCTTTTTGAGAGGATGCATCTTGTCCTTAGGAGAATGATGGCAACTGTCTTCAAAACAGAAATTCTGGTTAACTTCTAGCTAAACAATCATTAATTTCTAGAAATAAGACAATACTGCTATGCTTTGCTGAGATCTCTACAACTGTGAATTAAAGGTACAGTTGGAAAAGCATAAAAATGAATTTTGCTGACTTCATTTATACTGAACGTTCAATTATGTATTAAAAAATTGAAAATAATTCAGAATTTAATGAGGATTTTTTTGTTTGGTTTTGTACTGTGTACTCTCTCCCTTCTTTTATTCAAGCTTTACAAAAAGTATTTTTGTAAAAGTATCTGTGGTTTTTGAACACAGTGGTTTTGAACTGTTTCTTGATTGCAGGTCCAATCCCATTTTTTAAAGATTTGGAGGATGACTTGTAGAAGATTTAGTGTAACAAAATTCAGCGCAGGATCTTATGGAAGGGGAAAGTGATGCTGATTTTACCCACTTCCACGCATTCTGTCATTAATTTCATTCAGTCACACCGCCACACTGGTAATACTTACAAGTACCAAGTTGTGTGCGTATTTGGCCTGGCCAGGACCACTTTTGTGCAATGCGAGAGATGCTGGCTATCAGATCCTCATCACGTCTCTGAGGTTTTTTTCATTAGTGATGATGAACTAGTCTTTGGACATATCTTTTATGGTATACAGCTTTAAATATAAACGGTCCTTTGATGCAAGAAAGATTCTGAAGTGTCCATAAATCTTAAGTGACGTTCATGCTTGTTATCTGGTTTTCTTTCTTTTTTTTTCTTTTTTTTGTTTTTAAATACATGTCTCTCTTCCTGTCGGTCATAGAGAAAAAGGAATGCCATATGTGATATGCTCCAACTTTCCATTCTCCTGATGTTAGGAAGGCAGGATCTTCTGCTGATGAGTAACTGTTCTGTGATCTTACAGAGGACAGGCCTTCTGGTGTTCATATAAACAACCCATTCCTCAGTTTTACTTTTCCAGGACAGGGTTGCTCATTATCAGTACAGGCCATTCTTTTAAGCCTTGTTCTGTCATTTTTTTCGAGCGATTTCACACACGTTTCCATTTATTTCATTCGTAGCAAAACCAATATTTCTGCAACAAGTCTCTGTAGGCTTTTACAGTGGTCTGCTCAGCCAGAAATGGCATGCTGACTTTGTGGCAAGGAGTTGTGATGAGGTGACTTCTGTTACTTCATGAAAGACTGGGCTGTCTTCAGGAGGGATAAGATCTTGCATAAACCAGATGTCAATGTTTTCCATGGTGTGAACAAAATTTAATTGCAAACCACATGGGGTCCGCCAAATGAGCAGGCTCTGCCTCTTTCGATATGAGGAAGTGGAGTCTTATTTTGGGACAAATGGCTGCACTGCAGAAATGTTGCAGCTCATGCAAATATTCATGCTAATTAGATTGTTATTTCTTCAGTCCTATTTATGGAAGGTTCTCCTGGATCAGGCTGATAACCAAGGGTTTTTTTAACTTTGCAGTGTGGTGTGTGATCCTTTCCTGGGAACATCAAGGCTCTTTCACCCATGTCCTTGATTTTATTTATTTATTTATTTAAATCCTTACAGTTTTTTTTTCCCTATGGGTTTGTTGTTTGCACCAAAGATATCAAATTGGGGAACAAGAAGAGCTATGCTAGTGCTTAGCGGGTACCAGACATTTTTTTGTCCTGATGTATTTCTGTTATGTGATTGCTTGTGATGGCAAAATACTGAACTCTCTGAACTGGTGTTTTCTTTCAGTTTTAAATTTTTATTTCAGTGATGTCAAAGTTGTCCCACTTAACCTTGCTTTTTAGATCTGCTGATTCCTCACAACAGTAATTGAAACTGAAAGGGGGGAGGGATCAAAACTTAACACATTCTGTCAGTAAAACATTGCTTATGGGGCAAGAGAGAACCAGCGTTGCAGTCAGTATTGATCAAATTGATATGACTTGCCTATATGATAAAACGAGGAAAATAGTGTTATTTTGGTGAGGTATTTTCAGATTAGTGAATTGGTGTATGAATGCCCTAAAAAGAACATGAAGAACTTCTGATATTTATAGTCATACATAAAGAAGAAAAATATATTTGAGTAGGCGGAGGCTGCATAAGAAATATTGAACGGATAATGTGCTCCTTGTGTTTCTTTGTTTTAAATTTTAGTGTATTTTTTGGATGTATTTATTTTGTCTCTCTCTACTGAGTTTCAAAGGTCTGTTGGTTTCTCAAAAGTAAGGCATTTTTTTATTTCTGTAATGGAAAGAGTTAAGAAATTGTCCTCTTCCAACCTTACTTTAGGCAAGTTTTCCAAACACCAAGTTTACTCATATGACTCATACTATTGTCTGAAATTGAGCTCCTCACGCGAGGTTGATTTGGTAATGCACTTAGTCGTTTAAAAGGTCAGCCCTTTAATTATGTAAACTTGTTTTTTGTTGTCGCAATGTTTTTACTCTGCATCAGAGCTCTTGATTTACTGTCTTGTAAAAATACAACAATCAATTCTTAGTAATTTTAAGTTGCATTGTAAGATTTCAGATAGTGTATTATACCAGCTTGTTATTTGAGATAGAAGATTGCATGAACACAGCTTTACTGCTTCCCGTGATAGCTTGCGTTTCCCAGCTGGTATGAAAACTTTTGCAAGGCCAAACCCCTGCTATGTTCCTGGGTGCACTGGGGAGTGCAATGCTGAGATATTTGTGTGTCAGACAGGCTTTGTCTCGCTTGTTTTCAACACTTTCTGCTGCCCTAGTTCTTGCAATAAAGGGTGTGTCTGGGGTGTCTGCATTGCTCTCGGGAATGGTTCATTGCTTTGGTCCCAGACAGCTACCCAGCTAATGTTCATGTATATGCACTTTGTTAGTTAGTATCTTTAGGATTATGTGTGTTTACCAGAATACAGACCTTGCTTCAAATTTGTAACTGATGAATT
The DNA here is from genome assembly GCA_013398915.1 of Dromas ardeola. Lineage (NCBI taxonomy): Eukaryota > Metazoa > Chordata > Aves > Charadriiformes > Dromadidae > Dromas > Dromas ardeola. Next base: position 23,399 of record VYZM01004410.1, on the reverse strand, counting down.
TTATGGAGAAAACCATCATAATGTTTCCTCTGAAAAAATCTGACATCCCCACAATTATTTTAAACAATTTCAGTATCTGATGGCATACCTTTCTGATACTGATACTTTATGCATATTTGAAGTATTGCCACAGTAACAGTAATTGATGTTAAAAATAATAAAATTGCTAATAATCTGAAATATTGCGTGTATTGCTCATTACTTAAGCTTTTTGCATTAATTTCTTATAACATTTTCAAGTTTTACCATAATAGCAGACGTGCTATTTTTGGTTTGGTTTCCAGTTTGGAGACTATACATAACTTTACCTTAACAACTTTCTGATTTTCAATCCTCACAGAAGCCTTGCTGCTAAAATGGGGAACTTTATACAAATTTGTTGATAATATTGCAGGAGAGAATTATGTTGTTCCTTCTCTTGGGTCTCGTTGTAGGGGAAGGCAGAATGGAACTTAATGAATTGAACCCAAATCCTGCACCTGATTGCATATCAGTTAACTTTGCCAATGCAGCTTTCTCCTGTTTCGGTTGTCCCTTGGGTACAGCTGTTAAAGGGCACAATAAAACAAGTGAGATGTTTTCTCTCCCATGGCTTTAAAGGGCAAAATCAGACTTCTAATTGCATTATTTTAAGATCTGTAATATTGAGTGTTCTACAGCTCATTAGTCCAAGATTATGCTTGCCAAGTTAATAAAGGAGGAAAAAACCACAAAAAATATGTCATTCCCTGAAAGCACACGATTCCCTTGCTGGCATTGAATCCACATGATGCATTGGTGACCCTGGCACCAAAGCCAGTTTTTGCCAAATAGTCAGGCTGTGTGGCTGTATTACCTGAAACTTTGGATGCTGGAACTGCATCAGTTCAAAAAGGTCCACCTTCAAGTGCCAAAACTTGACAAGTGTTGGAGCTGCCTATTTGTGAACGCACTGAGGGGAAAAAAATGTATGTTCAGAAGAATTTCCTTCCATGTAGTGCTGGGATTCAGTACTCAAGTTGTCATCTGACCAACTAGTGGGGATTGGCCTCAGCACCTTGTTTTGGTGATACAAAACTCAAGTTTCTGAACTTATGCAAAAGATGACTCAAAAATTGGTGCTGTGGCAGAACGAAGCAGGCTTGCATTTTGCCTGGCTGTTGCCTCTTGTGCCTGCTTTGCCTTCCCACACACTTTCACGCATTTATGTGGTGAATTTGGTCAGGGGACTTCAGACTGCAAAGCTATAAGGAGATGAATCTATCTAAAGGGGGGTGTGGGAGCAGCAAAGAGATGAAATTGCACTCTCTCTAATACTCATTCTTGAAGTGTTTCATTATGTCATGTGAGACTCTAACCTACTATTTTCTTTTCTCTTCCTGAGTGATCTGATTGATCTTTCAGCCACCCAGCTGAATGCACTGTCACAAGGAAAGTGTGCCGTGGGAAGTGGAAATAATCAGGGGCGTAAGGGCAGTGCTGTTTTAAAATCCTAGTTGCAATGCTGGTAAAATTACTATCTTTTCAGTGGTGTTCAGGGAATTATACTGAATACTGAGGCTGTCAGAGTGGTTTTCTTTTCCCAGTTATGTCTTGAGGCTGCTTTGTTTTATGCCAAGTACATAATCGTAAAAAAACAAAACAAAAAAAAAAGCAGCATTGGAGAGGTCTTAAATCCTTAACCCTTGGAGAGTGACTGGGCTGTGTGAGCAATAGTGTAGCCAGTGGATCAAGGGAAGGGATTATTCCCCTCTGTTCAGCTCATGTCAGACAGCACTGAGGGTGCCATGTCCAGCTTTGGGCTGTCCGGTACAAGAACAGCATTGGCATTCCTTGGAAAGCCCAGTGGAAGGCTACCAAGATTGTTATGGGGGTGAAGCATGTGATGTACGAAGAGTCTGGGAGATCTTGGCTTGCTTATTCTTAAGAAGAGAGGGCAAAGGGGAGGCCATGGGGAGGATGAAGCCAGGGTCTTCTCAGAAGTGCATGGGAGGAAATAAATACAAGTTGAAATGTGGGAAATTTGGATTATATGTAAGGATAAAAATGCTTAACGTGAGGTTTGCAAAGCATTGAGACAGGACCCCAGAGAGGCTGTGAAATGCCTGATCTTTGGAGATGTTTGTATCTCCACTGGGTAAGCCCTTGAGCAACCTGCTGTAACTGGACCTGCTTTGCACAGGAGGTTGGGTTAAATGACCCCCAGAGGTTCCAAGTTGTGCGTTTCTGTGATGACTTTAGTTTGAAATTTGTAGATGAGTAAATGTTATCATAAGGGATTGTGCTCAATTGTGATTAATAACAGAGATGGAATCTCGTTCAGTTTGTGCTTCTTTTCAGGTTTTGTTCTATAGTCCGCTTAAGCCAAAGAAATGGTAGCTAAGTTTACCTCTAGCATTCAGTTCATGTCACTAGGAAATGGCTTAGAGTAGGTATTGGTTATTCCTGTACTTTCATTGAACTTAACCTGCAAACTGTTTCTAACTATTCTTATGTGTATAATTTTCCTTTATGTTTAATTGTGCAATGAAAAAAGATGTTTTGTGTTTTTAATAGATATGCTAAAATCTATAAACCATTACTCAGGGCAGTAAGTAGGGATGACTGCTGTTACCAAAAATTAATCTCTAATGAATGATACAGAAAAACTATTAATACGTAGTTGATAAATGTTTAATTATGTATTACTGTAGTCTGAAAGGAACGGTATCTTTGAAGTAAGATTTGTTAAAATTATAGATCAGTGAAATGGCTGTTAAGTTCAGTGCTGTTGCAGTTTATTGCCAGAATTTAAGCAGGCAATTGCTTATTGGCAATTCAAACAGTTAAGAATAAATAACTCCTAAAGTTTTGAATTGCTTCATTTTACTCTAAATAACTGGTATCAGCTTTCCCTCTAGGGACGAACAAGGAGAAGGGAGGAGAATCCCGGAACCTTTTAGTAATCAGAGGTAACAATTCAGCAATCATAAATCCAAAGCTCTGCACCTTAGCCTGTACAGCTTTCATCCCTTCATTGTTTTTTCATCTCCATTTGACTAGAAGTTACTAAACTCTTCACTATTAGCAGACAGCGTACAACCATTATATAGTGATTTCTATCTGTGGTTTATTAGCTAAGTTTGTCTTAGCTTAGCTTGTCTGGTCCACATATCCGCCGTAAACAAAATCGAAAAACCCCCACCACCCTTGAAAATGAAAAACATCCTGAAAAGAGATAATCATACTAACAGTAGAAGTCTACTCCAACAGAGAAAATTATACTGCAGAGCTACTACGTTATTGCCTTTGCTGCAATGGGGATCAGTTCATGTAAGAAATAAAATGGGGTTTAAAATAACTTTTAATAATCCTGTTCTGAGTTTGGAGAAAATGAGAAATGATTTGTCTAATATCTGAAACTGTATATTTAAACATAAACTAAATATGAAGCATTTTAAAAGGTATTTTAAAATGAATAATATTACATGTATAGAAATTATTTATATATTTATACATAAAATCATATTTTTTGGAAGAATGTTGAACTGTAAAAGTTAATAAAGCATATTAGCTAATATTTTAACACTAAATATTTTAATAAGGTGTTAAACTCTTAATTTCCTTGGCAGACAGTCCAAGGAAGCAACTTTGTTTTTTATTTACCATGCTCTGTATCTTGTATCTTTTGGATTTGTAATACTATTGTGATGTTACTTGTAAAAGTGTTTAGAGGTTTCAAAGAGCAAAGCTTAGCATGCAGGTTTCATTATTGATAAACATTAAAGTTTTAAGATCCAGCAGGAAATACTATGTATTCTTAGGATTATAATCTTTGCTAGTCTGCTTGGTCATAAATTATAAATGTCTCCTGAAATATTGATCGATTCCATTAGAATCAGAAGGCCTTGTGAGTATTGGGCTACAGGTTGATACCATCACTACATTAGCTTAAAGTGAATACCAGTGTCATTCACAAAGCTCAAATTCAATCTTGATGCACATATGGCTTGTTTTGAGAAAGACGCTGGGAAGAAATATTACGCAGTGCAGAAACCCGTCGCACTGGGCTTTATTTGAAGTAAAAATGAGCTGTGTTTTCAATAGCGTAACTTTTTACTTAGGCTTATTGCTGCTAATGTTATAAAACCAAACTGTACAGGTGCCAAACAAATTTTAGATATATAAGGAAGTGTGATCAAATGCTCTCTGAGGTATTTGATTGGGAAGGAATAAGTGCAATTATTTTAGGTAATTTCAAGACGTGCACATATTTCTTAAAACCAGAAAACATTATGAGGAGTCTGCACTTAAAAAGGATCTCAAATTTATTTAATCTTTCAGTAAACAGCTAGTGTTATCAGGTGAGTTTAGTTTAGTTTTGTCAGCTGTGTAATTGTATAGCTTAATATCCCATGCCAAGTCAAGTACAAGGTAATAATTTTTTTGCCAATAAATTATTTGTGAGGAAACTTTTTTTTCTGGAAAACCTATTTGAAAGTTTATTATGCTTAGTGAAATTAGGATGCAAAACCCCCACTTTTCCATTGTGAAAGAAGACTGGCAGAGTTTTCAGTCTTTGCGTGTAATCCCTTGTATGCTGAAAATTTTAATAGCTGCTTGAAGAATAATTGTTAATTCTGGAAATACATAAAGGAACATAATTCCTTTAATCTTCTTTACTTGGTATTTTTTGAGGCATGGTGTCTTGAGAACTGAATATTTTAGTGGTAACTGGTTTTGGTAGACTGCATAGAATCTTGGCATTGAGGAAGACTGGGATGTGTGATTTAAAGTAAATGTGTATAAAATAACATCTGCTACTTTATCTAGTTCTGCTACAGGTAGGTTATACTACAATTTTTTATATCTGTAACATATTACAAGTTTCCTACAACAGGGTTGTGTTGCTGTTGGTGCTTGGTGATGGAAGTTACATTTAAAAATGATAAGATAGGCTCATTATCTAACTTGGATTAACAAATAATTTTAAAATTATCATGGGAGATTTTTTGTTAATTTATTTTCTGCCAAATCTTAAATGCTATGAATACAAATTTCAGATCCTCTTTGATTAAATATTTTATAACCTAAATTAGAATAAATTTCTGTGGTAAATTCAGATTAAAATTGGGATATTGTATTGTATAGTTTGCTAAAAAAAAAAGTCTATTGCCAGTTGTAGACTAGACTGACGGATTGAAAATATCAGTGATGAGGTATTATACAAACAGTCTTGCACTAATTCTTGGACAGTTTTTAAAAGTATTACTTATTGTTGTATATTGAAAAATTGGACAATTTTTGGACCCTTGTATTTTGTACTTGAAATTTTCTTTGAAGGGTACCACAGAACTTGCAGCTATCATGGATGAGACTCCAGGTGGAGTTGGTGGGTACTTGAGTTGACTGGGGCCTTCACCTTGGCCTAACAGTTCCAGGCACGGGAAGCTTGAACACCTGCGGAGGAGCCCTGGGGACTGTTGCATATTGAGGGAAAGCTCGCTTTGATCAAGTTTTGTGTATATTTAAATTCTTCAGGTTGGAAGCACGAATGATCTTATCTCTAGAAGGTTATTCCTTCATTTTATTTGCCTGTAGAGCTTAATTTCTTTGGCAATGCTAAATGCTAGACTTCTTTTCAGTGTCCTGCAGGTATGTACAATTTTAAAGAATTGCATGAATAGCCAAGAGCTAGAGCCTACATGAAAACCTTTAACAACTTAATATTTAGATTTAACATGAAACACAATTTAGATGCAAATACTTGTAAATCAAACCTCTTTGAAGGTGGAATTGACTGGTGCTGTCAATAATTTAAAACTGTGAAGGTTTGCTAGTATTAACTTACATTCTTGAATTCATTCAGGAATTACGTTCTTGAATTTAATTCATACAGGTGTCTAGCATTTCTGGTAATCATTATACGTTATAATTTAGCTTGTTGTAAATGAAAAACACCTTTCAATGAATTCTGCAAGATATGTTTTGCAAACTGTAAATGTGTTTTCCTGACATAAGGTAGAGAAGAAAAAAAAATTACTGCCTATGCTTTTTACTTGCTTTATTTCAGTAACGCTATTTCTACCTATTTTTTTTTAATGTGGGAAATGAAGTGTGCCAGTATGCTAATTTATAACGATGCCTTTGGTTTTGTGTGTTTCCTTCTGATAGACTTGCAAGAGAAGCATGGAGGGGTGCTTATGCAGATGGAGAGAAGGGAAATCGAATATCAGGTCTAAATTTCATGTGCTGAGCACGTATGCCTGCTCCCTAAAGTGCTTCTAAAACTTTCTTAAAGCACAAACAGGTGAAATTAGGTAGATTAAAAAACTAAAAAAAAAAAGTGAGATATTGTAATGATACTTGCTGTCTGTAATTATCCCTTTAACTCTTTTCAGTTTGCAAAAGTATGGCTTTACTGAATAGCCCTGTGCTCAGATTTTAATAATTAAAGTTATCAAAGGTGATTTGCCAGATCCACTAGTCTAATAAAACAGTTGTAAAAGAGCACCTCCCTTAAAGTTGTTTTGGGACTCTCATTTTACCTCCTGCTGGAAGAATTGCTTTATGGGGCAACGTTAAAAGAAAAACATGAATGGCGAAATCCCTACTTCTTGTCTTTTTGTGGAAAAAAAAGCTGCTACCTAGTCTTGAGGGGGAAGAAAAGTTTGTAGGGAAATATATCTGTTAAATTTTAAATCAGTCAACTTCATTGCCTCAGATGTCTTCTGGGATCTGTGTTTCCCCAGAATTCCTTTAATAAATGGTCTGGTTTTTGTCTGAAAGAAGAACGCTCTTTTAAAGACCCTTTCAACTCTACAGTGGTTTCAGCTGTGAATGGAATTCGGAATCCAGAGTTTGCTTGACAGCTTTATTGGCACAAAGGCTTCCTTCTGCATTTGTTTCTTGCATAATCGAGAGGGGGACAGACTTGCATCCCCTTTTCTCTCTTTGTTGAAAGAAATCTTTTTTGGAAGTGAGGAGGGGAGGACACAATATTATGCAGCACACAAAACTTCACTTGGGGCTCTTCTCAGTAAATTTCAAGAAAAACAGGAAGGCCTGAAATTTCATTTAAAGGGTATTTAGAGAAAAAGTCAGAACGATTAAATGTAAATGTCTGGGTGGAGTTGTTATTCAAGATACTGACTTTTTAATTGCTGGCTGTTATCCATGTGGAGATAGCTTTTAAACTTCCTTTGGTTTAATTACTTTAATTGTAGCAAGTGCTTAGTTCTGTCCAGTACAGTGCCTGACTCCCTAATTATTTTCCACAGTCTACTTTTTTTTTTTCCAAATGAGAGGTGTGAAGTATTTATTATTACGAAAAAGCCAGGGGTTTTTTTTGGTTGGTTGGTTGGTTTTTATTGTTTTGGTTTTGTGTGTGTGTGTTTGGTTTTTTTGGGGGGGTATGTGTGTCCGTGTGTGTGTCCTTCCTCCCCCTTCCCCCCTGCCCCCCGAATTTTAAGGTAACAAACTATGGAAATTGTTTGGGTGCTTAGCTCTTGTGAATGGGAATTATTATTTAAATTTGAGAATGGGTAATTCAGTAATTCAATTAACTGTTCTCACTTTCAATTTTAGATATGCTTTGGACTTTATTGCTAGAAATTAGGATTTTTTTTAAAATTTTTTTTTTTCCCCTGACAGGTCAGGTTTAGAGGCACAGAAGATGCCTCTAGATTTTTTTGTTTATGGGTGTGTTTGCCTGTTGGCTTCCCTGAATATCTTTTTGCATTTATGTTTGTTCCTTAGTTAAAAGATCCTTTTTAACCAAGAATGATTTTTTTTTTTTTTAAATTTTATTTTTTTTGTAATAAAGTCTTCTAATTTAACACTGGAGACTGAAATAGCAAAAGACAAATCAGAACGATGTTTTCTGGGTTAAAGTGTATGCACTTGTGCTCGCGCCTTTCATGTCTGTTGCAGTTTGTGAAGTGGAATGAGAAGTCACACTCTCGCAGTAAGGTTGAATTTAAGCAGGGTCGCTCAGATGACAGGGGTTCCTCTCTGCCAGGTGTCTGGACTAAGCTGCTTATATCCTCTCTCTGCACAGCTGCTAAAGGGACTTCGAGTCTGGGGAAGTGCGTCTGTCTGTCCCTCGTGACCTAACGGTGATCTTGCACTCAACTGCTCAGAGTTTGTGACATGACTCAAACTCCAGATATCTAGCAGTGTGTGTTCACATGCGTGTGTATGTCTAGGCAGAACTGCTGCGATGGAAAGGCTTTAAAATTGACATAGTAAAAGACGTCATTACCGAATATTGTCTAGAAATACTATTTGTGCAGAGTTCAAAGCAATCTGATGATCTTTGATAACTTCTTACAAAACTTGGATATGTTGTCTCATATATTGATTGCCTTGTTCTTGTCACTGTCTTACATGTGAATTTCCTTAATATAAGGTTACCCTTCAAAATATCTTGACAGTCGTAGAATGGCTTTCTTGTATAAACAAGTGCACAGTAATTTCTTAAATGAACTATAGTCACCTGTATTGATGGTTACTTAAAATGACATAACTAATCAAAACTGGTCTTAGCACTATGATTTTAGTAAGTGCTTGCAGGATCAACCTTTAGTCTTTCTGTGGTTCTGCTCTTATAAATGCACAAAGTTTTCTACAATGCTGTGGTGAGGTTAGAGCCTGGGAGAAAATAATTCCTTTTTATTCAAGTTTTTTTAACTAAAAACTTGTTCACATTTAGACGAAACAAAGATCTTTAGATGAGTTTCATGAATAAATAAACTAGCAGCTTAATGAGAGTGAACAAATCTGGGAGCAGGTCTACTAGGAACATTATTTCATCAGTGCTTCAGTGGGAAAAGTGCCTTTTCCTGATATTATTTGAGTTTTCCCTGGCCTGTAATCTAGTTGATTACCAGCCTGACCATATATTTTGTTGCTGTGCAATCTTAAGAGATAAAGTTAAATGCAATGTAGCTGTAAAAATGGGTTGAATGGAACAGGAACTATAGAGGGAGATGATTTTAAAAATAATAAATAAATTAATTGAGGGTATGGGTTCAAGTAGATGTACGTGGTGTTTTCTCTGAAGTTGACTGAAGGACTGTAGCTGCTGTAGGTCTGTTCTCTGTCAGTGTGGAGCCGGGAATTCCAACCAGGGGTGGGAGGCAGCCTGGTGTTCCCAGTCTTCTGGCTTGCACAAGCCTTGCAATGGGCTGCAGACATCTGCTCGCCTTGCCCTTCCATCACAACTCACTCACAGATTAGCTAGAGCCAGTCCAGCCAAGATGGGATGGAGAAGATAAAGATTTCTTTGTAAATAAGTCTCCCCAAGGAAATAACCTGCTGTCTTCATGCTTGTCTAGTTGAAGATTGATTTATTTTTGTTTGATCAATGTCTTTTAAAACCTTATCAGATTTTTTTTGTGTGTTCTTTTCAGATTGGGGCATATGATCAACAAATATGGGAAAAATCAGTAGAGCAAAGAGAAATAAAGGTAATATGATAACATTTCAGTGTTTTGGGTGTTTGTTTTTTGGGGTTTTTTTTTGCCAGTTATCAGCAGTGCTGTCTGGTTGTGTACGCCGATGTAATTTACAATGTATGTGGTGGTATTTAATACTGGTAAAGTAAAACCAGACTTCTGGAGTGTAACCAAATGTAACCGGCATATTATGCTCTATTTATTTTACATTTGCATTTAAAGTGCTGCATCTTTCTGTATCTCAGTACATTTTTTATTTTTTTTTTGGTTATCTTAAGCCAGGGCTTAGTTGTTTTAGTGCCTCTGCCTTTCAGTTTTCTTTGTGATGAATTCTAATGTCAGTTATCTGAGCTCTCTTTACTTTCAGTTAGTTACCTTATACCTGCAGTTTACTTTTCCTCCTTTATGATGCTGTCATTGTTTTGTACAGTTTATTAGACTGGTAAGTACTTCAGGCTTTGTTTCCCCGAACAAGCAGTTTAACAGTGTTCTTTGCATTTTGGTTTAACTAACAGTGCCATCAATGTCTGCCACATTGCTAAATTGTTTTGGAGAAAAAGAAATCAATCCTATATGTAAGCATTTTATGGATTGTATATTATATCATACTCCATGATGTTAATGTTAATTAATTTAATTAACATTTTCTTGCCATTAACGTTTTTTTTTTCTTCAAATACTGCACACAAGAAGTATGCTATTACTGCATGAGTTTTAAGACATTGCTAATTCTTAACATTAGCAAAATGTACATTGCTTCAGTTGCTTGGTGGAGGGCCAGGTGGCTGGGGATGTGCCAGGCACCTCGGGTTACTGGGAGGTGCCTGGTGGATGATAAAGGGGACAGGATTCTGTCAGCAGCACCAGCTACAGCCAGGATAAGCGGTGTTAATACAAGCAGGAGTCTATTGCAGGAAAATTGTTTTGTGGTGCCATGTGTTTGAAGTGTCAAAAGTGTTTTTGACAATCACTACAACTGATTTCAAACTGAGACCCAAGTGTGTTACTTGTTTTCAGGGTCCTTTCCAGGACCATGAAAACCAATCGCCATTATGACAGAAGATCTTGTAATTACTATATAATAGGATGTCATTCAAATTGCAAATAATGCCTTGTGCTTATTGGAAATGCATCTGGTTTGGCTCAGGAGTCCAATAACTAACACATTAATGATGGAGTCTATATGAGTTTGTGTTTGACTGAGTTCAGTGTAATAACGGTAACACTGAAACAGACTGCTAAGTTCAAGTATTGCATATTAGTGCTTTCATCTCAAAGCTACTACAGTACTGTTTACAAATGAACTTTACTAAAAATCTAAAAAAATATTATTTTTTTAGTAGAAAATCTGTTTCTGATTCTATAAATTTATAGTTTAGTTAAACTACAATGGAATCTATTCAGATTAATTTTAAAATCTGTGCAAAAGAATTTTTACAATAATAACAACTACTTTTAAGCATTTTTATTTAAACTTTGTTTTTGCTGTTAGTTAGCTGAAATGTGTTTGGTGCTGAATAGAAACTATATGAACTAACTGGATGGGCCTGAACAGTATAAATATTTTTTTTTAAATTAACTTTAGTTTGAAACACCGTTGTTTTCCAGATATGTTACAGGTATTTGTGATGCATTAAGAGTCGAGAGATTACATCTTAATAAACAGAATTTTTCACTGCATGCGGCAAAAAGTAGAAGAACCAATTCAGTGTTGTCCATGGACACTAAAAGCATTTGAGATTTGACCGACAGAATTTTTAAAGAATGTGTCACCACTTCTTTCCCTATGAAAGATGCATCAAGTAATACTGTTGACTTATTTTTTGCAGAATTCTTTCTTTAAAATGAAAACAAAATTTTGGCCACAGTGGTAGACTTTTTTCTAGGACTGTGCATGTGTTTCCAGGGGGTTATTTCTTCTAAGAGGCACATACATCTTTATTTACACTTTCAAGAAAAATCTTGCGGCCCATAAGCAGTAATTTATTTGAAAATTATTATATCATTGAGCATTTTATTTTTAAGCTTTAGATCTTTTCATGAAATAGAGTGGCTCAGTCATGCAAGTTTTCACAAGAGTCTGTAGCTGGTTCTAGAATTACAAGAATTTCCGATTCTAATTATGGGCTTTTCTCATTCCAAATAAAATTACTGCACTTTCAAGACTGCTGTTCTGTAAAAATCTTGCACGTTAAGCTCTTTGCAGTGCTTTAGTCTACAATCCAACTGGTTTCTTTATTTGTCATCCTAAGAGCACATTTTGTTCTATCGATTCAGTTCTGTGTATTAATTTTGCTTTGTTTAAATCAAACTCTCATTTTTCCGGTAGACGCATCCGGTGATGACTCTGTATCTAGTTCATTATGAAGAGTTTAATTTTTTTTTTTATTTCAGCATGAGAAATAAATCCAGTTGAGTTTAGATGTGACAAATATTTTGAGCTGCACTCTACCTATTTCAACAATTTGCTTGATATTGTTCTTATGAAGATTAACATTACCAGTTTTCACTCATCTTTCTCTCATTGATAGCAATTTCATTTTCACCTGAATTTAATGTTTGCTTTTAAGTAATAAATGTTTTTACATGTGGGTGAAATATCACAATGGTGGAAATTTACAGTTCACCAGTGACTTTAACTGCTTTTTGAATGAAAACAGTTAAACCACTTCCATCATAATTCCATTTGTACCTAAAATATTTTTGAAATATTGTATTTTACTCTGTATGAACTGTACTCTGTGGAATCACTATTGCCTAATGTGAACAAGAGCCTAATCTAAAGGGATCAGAATAAACTCACACATGTCTCCGAGGCTTGAGAGTACAGCATCACATTTTAGCATTAAAAGCAAACTTTAAAGTTTTACAAGATAGTTTGGCTCTTCAGTGAAGGAAGATGCGGTTTCTAAAAGACAAAATAAACTTTTTTTTCCTGGTGCTTTCCGGTTGTGTGTTTCCGGACTTTTTAATAGTCCAATCTATATTCACTATTAAGAAAAAGTCAATAATTTGTAGAGTTTGGATTTCTGACAGTGGAACTTGCTGATTAGTGGCTTTTGTGTTACATTATTTGCTATCTAGGTTCGGAATTAAGGAGTTGCAATGTAAGCATTTTGTGAAGTTTAATTAGACATCTAAGGACAAAAGAGATTCAGAAAAGTAATTTGTTGCAAAAGTTCTGAAAACCTAATATAAATGTATTACTAATTATTGCAAGTGCGTGCATATGTTGTCTGCGTAACCCCAAGCCATGGGACATGAGTGCTCAGTGCTTAACTATGTTTGAAAAATTACCTAATGGGTCAGTAATTGGTTGGGTTTTATTTAGATTGTAAAGTGTGTAAAAGGCATTTATTGTGCCTTGATCCATGGAATGTTTATTTTATAGTGCTTTAAATCTGTGAAGTTGACACTTGTCTGAATTTTCAAAAGGACTATGGGTGAAATACAATTACTGACCACATCGATATTTTTTTCTTTCACAATGTCTGTCATCTGCATGAATGTATTTTGATAGTATTTGCCTATTACAGGGTTTGAGAAACAAACCAAAGAAAACAGGACATGTGAAACCAGACCTCATAGATGTTGATCTTGTGAGAGGTAGGTCCTGAGCTAGGAAAAGCTGAATTTCTCAATATAAAAATAACTGCGATCCTCTGTCTTGTAACAAGAGTGTATTAGTAAGTATTAAAAAACCCAAAACAACCAACCAACCTACGTAACTCTTCTCTAAAGAAGATGGATAGGAAATATTGTTAATGGATATCCTCTAGGTTAAACAGAATGCTTAAAAGCTTGATTTAAATTTTATTGTATAGACCTAGATTTTGAAAAAAAGAAACGTGGGTTATCATGGATCAAAATTTTGGACTTATTAGTTCAGAAATCTCCCATTGCCATGCATTCAGACTTCTTCCGAATCTTCTGACATCTAGAAGAAAGGTTATGTTGAAATTTCTGGAGAGCAAAAATTGTATAGTCCTTGAATATTTCTCGCCTGTTTTGAATAACAAAACAGCAACAGAAGGTCAGATGATATGAGACTTTTCAAAAAGTATTTAGTCTTAATTTATTTTTACCTTTATTTAATTTCTCTCATGCAGACTAGGGAAAATACTATTTAGCATTATTTTTTTTCCATGAGCCCAGCAGGCAGCACAGTCTCCTGAATCCATTCCAGGTGGTGCTCTCTGCATTCAGTCTGGAATTAACCAAAGCAGCTCTCTGTGCTCTCGCCCTTAGAAATGCACAGGCACCCTCACACCCAGAGCTGACCTTTGGAGACCCCCTCACCCCCTTGCTCCCAGGATGCTCCACCCCTTCACCAGCTCATCTGGCTTGATATTTCCAAACACTCAGTTGCACACCCGCACTCCCTCGGGCTGTTGGCAGCATGGACACACGGCCCTCTGGCTCGTGCTCTGACTTCTGACTCCCAGTGCTGGCACTCAGTCGCCCGTACGCATGTATAGGTGGCCTGTCGCTCAGGAGAGAGTTAAAGGAATTTAATAAAAAGATAGTACAGACTGCGCTGATCAGGCGCGTGGCACAGCCAGACAGTCTAGAGCCACAAGTCTTACGAGGAGCGGCTGAGGGAGCTGGGGTTGTTTAGCCTGGAGAAAAGGAGGCTGAGGGGAGACCTTATCGCTCTCTACAACTACTTGAAGGGAGGCTGTAGTGTGGTGGGAGTCAGGCTCTTCTCCCAAGTAACAGGCAACAGGACAAGGGGAAATGGCCTGAAGTTGCACCAGGGGAGGTTTAGGATGGGTATTAGGAAAAGTTTCTTTAAAGAAGGGGCTATCAAGCATTGGAACAGGCTGCCCAGGGAAGTGGTGAAATCACCATCCCTGGAGGTATTTAAAAGGCGAGTAGACGTGGTACTTAGTGACATGGTTTAGTGGTGGTTTTGTCAGAGTTAAGTTGATGGTTGGACTCTATGGTCTGAAAGGTCCCTTCCAACCTAGACAATTCTATGATTCTGTGACAAGCAGCTTACTGAGCCGCAGGTATTTACGCATGACCAGTCCTTTTAATCCCCTTCCGCTTCAATTTCCCCACACTTGGTTCCTCCCCAAATCACCTAAACACCTCCTTTTTCCCACCCTTTGTTTCTTCCCTAAAGTCCTGTGCAATCTGAGCTCCTTTTCCCCTGCATGCCATCAGGAATCCCACACCCTGGGCAGCAATCCCCTTTTGTTTGAAAAGTGATCAGGAGAGCTGCTCCCAGTGGCTCGTGGTGAGGGTTTCACACCTGGACAAGGGGGCTGATGGTTCTGCTGGGACAGCCCTGGTAGGGGCTGGTCTAGGTGTTCCTTCCTTGATTTGGATTCCCGCCTGCCCTTGTGGCTCTGACCTGCCCTGGCCTTGTGAAAATGGGCCTTCCATGGGCTGATGGCTCCAGTGATGGGTCTGGAAGAACCCTCTCAGGGTATTATTTGGGCCATTGTCTCTTTGATCTCCTCTGTGGGTGTGCAGATGAGCTTTTATCGCATCACCTAACAATATAAGTCTTTAAAAACAGGAATGTGGGAGAAAGAAACAAAATCAAGTAACGTTTGAACTTTAAAAAAACAGGACTGAAAACTAAATGTTTATAGGAATTAAGGAACAGCAGCAGACCACTTCAAAATAGTGATATACATGAATAGCATTTAAATGACTTCTCTGCATATATGTCTAAGCTGGCGTTAAATTGATTCCAGTACTGTCAGTGTTTTACCTGAGCGCAGAGCTCACTAATGCCAGTTCTGCTCATAAACAAGGTGGAGATGGCGTAGCAGCACGCAGTACTTGCCCTTTCCAAGCAGTAACCTTGGCATAATTGAAGTCACACCTCCATTAAGTAAATGTTACACAGTTTTCTATTCAAATTCACAGAGAAGTGGGAATTTTAAGGAAGAGTATGAGAGAGAAAGGAGGTTGGAATGAGTGAGATGAAAAATGGTGTAGAAGGAGATACGAAGATAAATTATTCTTTGGGTGGCTTCCCTGCTCCTGGGGCTAGTCCTCAGTTGGACAGATACTCCTGTGTACTTCTCAACCTTATTCCATTTTCCCGAATGACATGGCTGGAGAAATTTACAGATGTTGATGTTTAGATCCCTTTGCTGTTTTGGGAAAAGGCTCTGCTCTGCCTGCACAGGCATGCGGAATTTTCATGACTTCCTATTGTTTCATATCAAGTTTCTCATACCTCAGTGAAACAGAATAAATTTTAATAATTTATTTTAAAATAATTTTGACATAGTAAGAAGTGGCAATGTTTTGTAGAAGTTCCTGATAATGGCAGTCAAGAGGGCATCAACAAATTACCCAAATTTTGAATTGAGTAAATAGTGAAATGAGATTTATTAAAATAATTATGTTTAATAATTGCTCCTTTAAATAACTACCTTAACTACTCTGCTATTGAACAACTAAAGTTATTATTAGCCATAACAATGAAATATATCAAAATTTCTTCTCTTTTTTCAAAGGATCTGCTTTTGCTAAAGCAAAACCTGAAAGTCCTTGGACATCTCTGACCCGCAAAGGAATCGTGAGAGTTGTTTTCTTTCCATTCTTCTACAGGTGGTGGCTACAAGTGACATCGAGGGTCATCTTTTTCTGGCTGCTCGTTCTTTACCTTCTTCAAGGTAGAGTTTTGACTAAATGCCTTATTTTAACCGTATGGAAGCTGCTGTATGTTACTTGGTTCACTTTATGCTGTTAAAGTTCATTCCAATATTTTCTGAAATGTTGGAATGACACAGTTCCGAGCATGGGTCTTTTGTTTACCATTTCTTTTACATATACGAAGGTGGCATACTGAAATTTTAAGGATTTCCTCACAGGCTTTCTTCAGCATTTAGCACACAGCTTAGTTTGTCATCTCTGTATATAATTTAGGTTTCCAGGACTATCTAATTTAGTTCAGGACTGAGCAATATCAAAGAAGTCTTTGGTTTAGGCAGTGTGTTTTGTCTCGGGCTTTTGGTCTTTCTGGTACTTGTGCACATCGAGAGCTCTGATCAAGAAGTAAGAAAGGCCAAACCTGCCAAGGTGCAACCAGCTTGTGGCAGACTGGTAGGATGATCTGTTTCACTGGTTTCCAGTTGTCCTTCCATGTGTTATTTTGTCACATCAGAGGCAGTGAACTTCTAGCTTATACTTTAGTCAGACCTCAGCTGTGCTTCTGAATGACTGGCAAATGGGGGCCTTATTGTCCTTTGTGCTTCTGCTATTTTTTCCATTGCAATGGTGAGACTATGCATCTTAATTTTGTATTTCCTAGATTATAGAAGGACTTTTGGGCAACTGTTAACAAAGAGAAGACAATTCACAGCTTTCAGGATGCTTGATCTTGGGTTCTAGTAATCTGGCATTGTGTTTCTGTTAATTATATGTAATATATAAAAGGAAAATTAGAAAGGGAATAATGTAACGTAGTGAGTCAGTATCTAATAGTGTGAAAGTCACCAAAAGAATAAGCGTATCAGAAGCGTGTATAACAGAACTGGAACAGAAGGTTAATGAAAGTTGGGAGAAATTTAAGTACCCTGAGAAGCCAAATGACTGATAAGTTTTCCACTGAAATCCAATTAAAATAAATACAATATTACTTTTTCAATTTTGCCATCTGTCCTAGCAGTTGTGAATCACTGTATCATTTGGAAATTGTATTTAAAACAAGAGATGGAGTTTAAAAAAAAAAGATGACAGTGCCTCTTGTGTGATGATGTTAGCAGCTATAAAATGAATTTCATGGTGCCAGTGCCCCAAAACTTGAAATGTTCATGTGGTCTCCTAGCAAAACTTCTCCTCATCTCCATTTCCGAGATAGGTGCTTAAAAAGTATTGTTGCGTATGTTAGCATTTGTGTATGTATGGTAAGAGATCCCATAGTGTTAATAATTTTAATCTCATTTATAGTAATATAGGCAGTAAAATATGTAAGTTATAGTTCATTTGTTACCATGTTCACAGGTAGTTTATTCTGAGAAACACTGTTATAGTCATTTTTTATGTTCACATTCTTAAATTTATTTTAAAAATATACCCACAGTTATTTTGTGGAGCCTTCATAAGACTCTAAAAGCAGCAAAATAGTAAGACAATGCAGATTCTGAGTGCAAGCACAAGCAAGTTTTTTAGGACATTGTTTACAGGGCTATCTTGTAATTAACTCTTTTTTCCTCAGATTTCTTGGGATCTATGATTTACTAAAGTTATGGTTGGA
Organism: Dromas ardeola; assembly: GCA_013398915.1. Classification (NCBI taxonomy): domain Eukaryota; kingdom Metazoa; phylum Chordata; class Aves; order Charadriiformes; family Dromadidae; genus Dromas; species Dromas ardeola. Next base: position 5,759 of record VYZM01004410.1, on the reverse strand, counting down.
ATGCATCATTTCTCTAATCCATATAGTCTGTAATGTGACAAAATATTTCTGATGTTTCTGAGGTTGTGAATTAACAAATGCTGGAAAAGAATTAATAGTATTCTATAGAACACTATAATCCAACTGTTTGAAACACTTGACATTTAAATTATGCTGAATTAACTGCAGAGTTTTTGATGGGTTTTGAAATAAATTGAACTAAATTTGAAATAAATTCATGCAAGTGAAATTAAATTGATAAAATTTTTTGTTGGAAACTATTTAAAACAACCCCCTCAAGCCTATCCTTCTAGCACTTCTATGTAAGATTGCTTATATTTTACTCAGAAAGTGTGCTCAGTTATTCTTTTCATATAAATGCGGAAAGGCAGCACCCAAACACCAAGAATCTATTATGAAAACCTAAAAACAAAACACTTCAAACTCCAGTGGCCGTATTTCTGCCCTGAATCTGAATTTTGTATTGTAGCGTGGGCTTTCTGTCATCATGACAGATTCTCATTGACACTGTTGTAAAATGGTCTGGCTTTGTTCTGTTTATATATGTTTAGTTGAATAATTTTATTTAAGTAGAAAGTATTTTCTGTAGATTTATGGACTGCAGTACTTGGAATTAATGCGTTGAAATGGATTAGCTTTAGCAGGATACTTGCTAGCATTTATGTGAGTCTATAGAAAAGAATTCTTTCCTTGGCTGTGGATTTAAACTCCAGATTTTATTTGCACTGGTTTCCTTTAGTATAACGTATGATTAGCAAAATGCGTGATAAGAGAACTACAGAGAAATGTTTTTTGTCCAAGGTCACGGAACAGGCAGAAGAATTAAGGTAGAAGTAAAACCTTTTTCTTCTGACTCATCCATTTAGTTTATAGCATTACCTCATTGTTACTTTAAAAATGTTTCTATATTTTAATAGGAAAATTAAGTGTAAAATTATAGTGTCTATCTCTATTGTGTATTTCTTAAGTATTAAACAAGAAACTTCAATAGTGGTATGATGATTGTTTATTGTGGTGAGATACATCTATATGAATGTATGCATTTTTAAACTTGGTAATACAAGTATTTCAAAGGTTTAAATGCTATAAAAATAAATGCTTGTTGGTCTTTGAGATGTACAGTTGCTTTCTTTGATGCAGCTTTTTGCTCTCTGTGATATAATTTCATTTGTGTCTGTTTTGGAAAATCAGCCATTGTAATTTAGAAAAGTACAAGTCCAAATACTATAAATAAATAAAGAAATAATTAAAAGTGGTGTGAGAAATTCTGTTCCGAGACGTAGCTGTTGGTAGGAGCAATTCTAGGATAATCTGAACTACAGCATATTGACACTATGCAGAAAGAAGTTCTTAGATTTCCCTCCCATCCTACTGAAAAGATCAGGAAATTGGTAACATTTTCTTAAATCTGTGTGAAACTTCATGGTGGGAATCTGCAATCCGCAGACTTGTATCTTCTGGAAGAAGATGATTTCTTCTAGATGTTTTTTACGTAGCAGAAGAAATCTTGTAGTGAAATTTGAGATTATTTTGTGGAGACATACTGCTGCAAATCATTTCACATGGATCTGTGGAGCTCTGTGTTCTCAGAAGTATATGCTTATCCAAATTGTATGGTAGGAGTCAAAATTGGCTGCTTATTTACACTTTATAAAGCTAATTGTATGTGTGAGAAACTCAGATAAGCTCATTTAGAAAGAGGTAAGATTATCTGTACCTTTTACTATCTGTACCTTTTTTTGTCTATTTTTTAATAAGTTGGATTTCTGATTGATGCACGCTGTCTTTCTGGGAAACCTCATACAGCAAGAACTTAGTCCACATATAGTAATAAAAGATACCCTATGTGTTCTGTGTAAGACTTCTGTGCTTTAATTTAGGAAAAAGACTGATGGGAAGTTAGAATTAGATTACCACAATCAAACATAACTCCATTGCTTTGTACATTCATCGCCTTTCTAATACTGGTAACCTTGCTAAAGATTATTTCATGAAAAACATATCTAATCTCTCCAGGTGTCTGCTGTGTTAGGTGTGGATTCATGTGATATATTTTAGGTGTTTGAATGCAGCACATAAATTTGCGTGTGGCTGTATTTTTTTCCAATTAATTTTAGGAGAGAACTGGTGAAAGCTGTTGAACTTGCACTACGTATTTCTTGTGCTAGAAGTAGGCCTAAATTACGGGACTTTCACTTCTTACTGGTACAAGAACAAAACCAAGTTCTCATGGGATGAGCGGATGTTAGGCATGTGGAATTATTCCCGTTCTGTTCACGAATTGTTTCTTGGAGTTTCTGTTTTTTTGGTTTGTTTTGTTTTTTTCGTGGTAACTTCTCTCAGCGGAGTTACAGAACATAGTTACAGAACACAGCAGTTCAAGCCATAGAAGCAGAGCAACAAGAATGTACAATAAGCAGAGAAAAGACAGGGATTGCCTCTTCTGTCTGCCCTGTGCCTGTTGAATGTCTTTAGATTGACCTGAAGCCTGTAAGGACATTTCTGAGTTATAGCAGTGGTTGGGCTCTGGGTACAGGAGCAAGAAGAGCTGTGTGGGTGTTGGCTATATATGAAAAGCTGGTTATAGGGTTACAAAATTAACAGTTAACTATGGAATTGGAAGCTGCCCCTTTTCCAACTGCAAGTGCTAGTGTCCTGGTCACTTCAGCTGGACTCCCTCACGGTTTACATGGTTTGTCTTTGATCTTTCCTCATTACTAGAAAATATACACACAGGTATATAGGAAATGTATACAGGGTTGCACTTATGCCTGTCTGTCTATCCATATGGTCAGTTTTGTCCTTTGGCTGGAATATGGAGTTTAAAATGCTTTCTACTAGGGAATATAAAGAGTTTCTAGTCTCAAGTCTGTTGGTCCTTACAGTGTTGAAATAGATATATGGTTCCACCGAGTCACCGGCTAGTTGAGGTTGGCAGGGACCTCTGGAGATCATCTAGTCCAAACCCCTGCTGAAAGCAGGGTCAACTGGAACAGGTTGCTCAAGGCCATATGTCCAGTCAGGTTTTGAATATCTCCAAGGATGGAGAGACTTCAACCTCTGTGGACAACCTGCTCCAGGTTTGATGACTCCTACTCTCACCTAATTTGTTGAATTGTGCTACAGCTTTATAGTTGACACAGAATTAAATTTATTTGGTCTGCTTTAAGGATGGCATTTGCTTTTTGTTTTTGTCTTCTACTGAAGTTTCACCGTAATTTGATGTTGTTTCATGACAGATCTAACTTTACAAATGCTTCCCCGCGCCCAGCCTTACTTCATTCTGCTGCCTTTTTTTGAGCAATAGCTATAATATCACAAGTGTAAAAGAAGAGGTGGATATTAAGACAGTGGGTAACTGTTTAAATCTTTATTACTGCCTATTTCATTGCAATTATAAGCAATTATAATTCCTTTTTCTCGGAATTACATGGGTTGTTTTAAAGTCTGACTGTTTCTCTTTTTAACAAAAGCCATTTAGTGAGTTGGCCATTTCCGACATTTCAAATATTGAACTCAACTTAATTTCCCTTCTTTTCCAGTTGCTGCTGTAGTGTTATTCTATACAGCCCAAAGCCCACATAATATACCTCTGACTGAAGTAATTGGGCCAATATGGCTAATGTTGCTACTTGGAACTGTGCATTGTCAGATTGTTTCTACACGAACTCCGAAGCCACCTCCCAGCACAGGGGGTAAAAGAAGAAGGTATAGTCTGTGTTAAAGTATTTATCATTTAGGATTGTTAAACTATTCTAAAGAACATGAATGGAAAAAATGTAGGGGTTTACAGTCTCTGCTTTGCAAGAAATGAGAAATTGGTGCTCTGTTTTTATCTGAAACTTTAAAATGGATGTTTAATTTGTGCTCTTTAAATTTTATGCATTGAGTAATTTATGCATTGTTCAAATTGAATCTGACATTTTACCTCGAAACAGTTTCTGTCTGAATAGTGGTGGAGTGACAGTATTTATATTAGTATTTATGCAAACTTAGTTTTAGAACTCTTTGCAATACTGACTAATGATCTCTGTGAGAAACATACATTAAAGAAGATGCTATTGGAAGTGTAGAACTTAACTCTTCCAGCACTTCACTGAATATGATTTGCTACAGTGAATTGTCCCATTAAAATGGGAAAACTTGCAGTAGTGAATTTTGCAGGTCTAAGCCTCTGATGATGAAATTAAATGTATTTTGGGTTTAAGTGTTATGATAATGAATAAGTGTTATGCTTAGTTTTATTAAATGGAGTTTATTAAATTGACATGATAAAACTTTAGCAAAATATTTTGAAATCTTGCTTGGGTTTGCATGCTTAAACTGCTGAACACATTAATAGAACTAGTAGATTGCACTTATAAAGCTACCTTCCAATTTTAATCTCTTCTGATGAAGGAAATTAAGGAAAGCAGCACATTTGGAAGTACATAGGGAAGGAGATGGCTCTAGTACCACAGATAACACACAGGAGGGAACAGTGCAGAGCTACGGTACAAGCACCTCTTGCAGTATTGGCGCTGTCTTCAGAGATATCTGGCATGCTGCTTTCTTTTTATCAGGGTTTGTATTTATTCAAGGCTACATATGTGTTAGAGATGCACTATCCCTTTTCTAAAGTAAACATTGACCTAATGATTAAGCTTTTGTTGATCCAGTTTTTGTACTTAATGGTAAACTCATCTCAGTATTTGAACATGTACTAATGTGTTTTTTCTTGACTCTTGCAAATGCTGATGCAATAATTTTGAAAAGATATTGAATTAACATTTAATTAAATTATATTTTGATGTAGGAGCACTCTGTGTGAGCTATCAGGAATGAACTCATTTTCTCAATTTTAATCCAATGAGAAAATTAGATTCTTTAATTTTACTTTATTACATTAGCTGCTTATTACTCTGAGAGAATGCTTATTGAACTTCATCACTGTCATCAAATCACACACTTTCTCTGAAGGAAAAGCCTTCAGGATTCAAATAGGCGCAGCGTTTAGTTTATAAATAAACATCGAAGGTACATTTTTGAATGATTAGAAGAAACATCTAACTCTGTTACATTCAAGAGCTGCTTTGCAAATGATCAATCTGCTAATGCAGTGCTCTGAGCAATTAAAAAGTTTTTTAAAAAAACATTCTGTAGCTGTCTGCATTCAAGATATGCTGTACACGCAGCTTTGTGAGTGCTATGTATCAGCATTTATTAACAAGGGAAAATATGCTCATAAAAGAGTATGAAATTGAGAAAAGGGATACTGCAAATTATTACGTTGATGTTTTATTGTGCATGCTGCATCTTAAATATGGCAACGCTAACATGTCTGTCATACTTGTGATATGTGCTCTTAACCACTGGTAAAGCTTATGTTATGTTCTGGGAATATCGAGTTGAAACTCCGGAGAAGTTTTAAAAATTTTTAAAAATATTGCAAGAGGAAAATTCATGTGACTTTTTCCTTTTTATATTAAGCTATCTTTGACAAACTATGAGTCATATTAATAGACATGACTGGTTTTCTTTGTGTCTGTATGCATTACTTTCTGGTATGTTTGGAGTGTAGTCTTGTAAACCTTTGAATGTTTTCCATTTGTTGAAGATACTGATCTGCAATAGGGGGGGTGTTGGAAGATTCTTTTTTTTTTTTTTTCTCTTCTTACCTTCCCTCATATTGGGCTTAGAGTGTTTTCAGTTGAGAAGGGACTTGCTCTAAGGACTTGTTTAAACCATTTAATGAGAGGTAGTGTGTGTGTGTGTGTATA
>VYZM01004400.1:212652-230823 GCA_013398915.1 Dromas ardeola | reverse complement strand
TGAGTAATTTCTCTGTAGAGAATTAGTTTTCTCTTTCTGGAGAAGGTACGTTGTCATTAAGTTTTGGATGAATACTCAACTCTTTATTTATGGATTTCAAAATTTGTGCTAGATACCTTAAAAAAATAGATAAAAGAAAGCCTTTCAGGAGACTATCCTTGTGAAAAATCTGTTCAAACATTCAAGAAAAATCTGTTTTTATTTCTTTTCTTTCCACACAAGACAAGGTGGATATCACATTCAGCCATATAGGTTATGTAAGGAAAAAACCCACCCCAAAACCTAAACCCATTGAGTTAACATAAATTGAAGTTTAATGCGATTTAGTTTATCAAATGTAAACTTTTCTGTGAGTACTGTAAAAACGTGGAGTGAGGACAATCTAACTTTAAAATGCTATCCAGCTGTTTATTATTGCCCCTCATCTGGGATTTATAATCTTCTCACTTGAGATGTTGGAATTGTATGTGTAAACACTCCTCATTTGCTTCAGTGCAGAGTAAAATGGGTTAATTTATCAGCTCAGCTTTATCCTCTGTCAGTTTAAACTGCTCTGCCTTGCTTTTCACTGAAACTCAGAGGGTCCATTAGCATCCTAGGGAGGAGGCTGATAGTGTGCAGCTGAGGGTGGTAACGAGGAGCTGGAAGTGAAGAATTTATAAAGCTAGGGCCTCAAGTGTACATTTGTCCATGTCATTGATCTGGTTGAGCTAAAACCTGTTCCCAATTGAAGCAAATCTGATGTTAAACTGAAAGAAGTATTTGTGCTTTTACACCTCTAGTTTAAAGCAGTGCATTTTCTTTGTGTGGGTAAGGCACATGTGATCTCCAGAAGCCTTATTTTCAAGTTGTATTTCATGGATGTTTGTTGTTGTCCCTTATAAGACAATATTTTCAAGTGGGAAAGAAATGAACATGTTCTTCAGTCTTTCTTTCTGCAGGACCCATGTATACCCATGGGCTGCTGACGTGCAGGGAGCATTTTTGTGGGAATCCATATTAATAAATTGGCAGAAGGTCATTGACATTTAGGGCAGCTCCGGGAGAAAAATTTTGACCTCGGGAAGTGCTGACCTTCTCCAGACCTTCCTTTAATCAGTAGCTATTCAGAATATGAGATCAGTTTTGGGGTAATACCTTAATATATCAACTACGTAAGATACTGCCTACTGCCTCTTTCAGCTGCGACAGTCCCAGTTGACTTGTTTGGGGACCTCCTCTAACCCTAATGAAACAAATATATTTACACATAGCTATATTGCTATGTAATACATATAGCTGACCCTAGATATGTATAGATAATAGAGACAGTGTAACGTTTCAGTGAATGGAGAGGGGCACAGCTTCAGTAAAAGGTCGTCCAAAATATTTATGGAAATTTTGAGCCATAGTCATAAAGGCTTTGAACTATCAGTATGTTTGTTGGTTGTTCAAGGGGAAAAAGTGCTGTGGCTAATCAAAACCTTAAAAAGATAATTTGCTATTGCAGCACTGGAAAAATGTGCCATTTGAGGCTAAGAAAGCTGCGTTTTCTCCTTAATATCTTGGAGGTGCTCTAGCTCCACTATATTTCTGAATTCCTTTTATATTTGTTGTCAGTGACAGTATTAAGTACAAAAATTTCAGTCTCTTAATGTGCAAAATTGGGACCCACATTCTTAAGTTGAAGTAACCTGGAGAGATACTAACACCTCTAACTATTAGCTATCTATTACATGTCTTCCCTCAAGCATGCAAGTTTGGAAGTGCTGTGCCAAGTTTTGATTTATATACTTTATTGTCTCTTTTTTTTTTGAATCTTTCAACTGAAATGGCATACTTTTAACACTTTTACCAAAAATGTTTATTCTTAAATGGAGATTATTTTGACTTCTCTGCAAGAAGGAGCACAGATAGAGCAGATACTATGCTTCTGCAGTCCTCTTCACCAGTGTATTTGCAAGCATTTGGGGATTAATCTAGATATAGTGAAGGTGGATGTTTCTCCCATTTCTCTAAAAGTGTCCATAGGAGAAGACTTTTACTTTGATTCTAAGTGAGGCAAGTTTTTAACTTGATGCATTTATTTAACTTTTCAAATTATTGTTAATATAAAAATTTACTATCATCTTTGACCTGATCCTATTTTCACTTTTATTTGTGTAAATTAGGAATAACTTGGTAAATGACTTCACAAGCCTTGATGGGTGTGCGGTTGTGTAACACCATGTGGGGTCAAATTTGAGACTCTTGACTCCACCATAAGTAAATGGTTCCATATGGATAAGGTGGACGCAGACTACGATTGAGAAATGTGCAGACTGAAGCTTGGAGACACAGAAGAACAAACCAAGATAACTGTATGATAAAGCAGGAGGAATTCCCAAGCATGTTTCATTGACCTAACTGTAACATTAAAATCATTGTCATCAAACCAAGGTTAATAGAGTTGTGCTAAGAGATAGCAGCTGTTTGAGTGACATAATAAGCACTCAAGAATGTCAGTATAATAACCTTAGATCCGCCTGCTCAAACAGTTCAGAAATGGGCTGCCACAAAACATCCAGCCAAGTCAGCCTCTTCTGTACCTTTGATTATTTAAGATTCCCATTCTTCTTTTATTACAGTGTGAAGTCCTTCCTCTTCCAGACATAGCACCAAAAGCAGTGCACCCCATCAACATTTACTGTCAGCTATATTCCCTGATCTGTTACCATCTAAACCATTCCAAAATTCTCAGACTGGTACATGCTGAGGTTCTGCTACTGGCTCATCTGGAAAAAATAAAGTAAATGAAATATACTTTCGTATCACTCCTGTATGTCATCTCCAGCTGTTTTCCAGAGTGCTCCTTCTGCAAAAGATCCGTGTACGCGCACTTTCTATGTGTTGGTTCTGCAGTCACTGACAGATGTCTGCAGTATACTTTCAAAAGCATCTTCTTAAATACAATGCAATTTTTTTTCTATCTGTGAATCACTGTTGCTTTTAAAAATGGGTGGATGAGGCAGTGTTTTTGCACGTAGATGCTTATCCTGGGTTTTAAGTGTTCTATTTGTAAATTACTTCTTCACCTATAGCAGTGCTCATCACTGAGTTTTATTTTTTTGCTCAAAGTATATTGAGGTAAGCTCTCAGAACTATACATTTTCAAATCTAGTTCAATCTGTCCAAAAACTTTTAATATTATGGAATATTGAATATTCTCATGGAAGGAGGGAAAATCCCCTTTGGCGTTGATACTAGGCAAGTGAGAAAGAGAGTTTTCCTTTAAAAAAAAAAAAAAAAATCGTTTCTGTCACTTTGCATCATCTTGTATTAGAGAACCATGGAGGCTGTGTGTGTGTGGACTTTGCTCATGGAGTGAGGACTAGAGAAATTCCATCATCCCAGATCTGGAAGAAACCTTTATAGCTCAGATATATAAGAATTGCCAAAGCATTACTGTTTGTGCAGGTGTAACGTGGACAGTCTCTGATCTGGAGAGGTATCCTTGACAAAACTCCAGTGTACAGGAACTCATTTTCACTAGCTGTGTCACTGATGATATTTTCTTTTGCTCAGCTCCGTTTAGTATTCTCATGAGACTAAAGGTAGAGGTTTCTTATTCAGGTTCTGAAGCTACTGCTCATATGCTTTAAGTCCCGTTGTCTTCTTTCTTCATTTCTTTACAGCAAAAAACAAATATTTCTTATGTACTGTATAGTTTCTGTATTTTGAGCGTGTCTAAAACCTTAGAGACAGTTCTGATACAAGTTAAAGGTGATTCAGAACAGTCTCTTGTTTAAATAAACAAACATCAGGATTCAGGCTTCCTTAGAACTTCTTCCAAAGGGATTCTAGCTTGAGAAGTGGAGGGGAGCACCAAACGCTTGTTGTGATTACTTCACTCCACAAGAGTCCCTGCATCTCTAGTCCAGCCCATTTAACAGTGGTTTGAATCGCTGACTTTGATTTCAGTGCAGTGAGGAAAGAGTATGACATTCATACAGGTTGAAGTGAAATTTTCTCTTGGTGAAATGCACCGTTTTGTGCCAAATGAAAAACATGTGGAGGAGCTTGTATGTCTGACACTTTTCTTTATACTTGTCCCTGAAACAGAATACTACAAGAATCGTAAATGGTGTTGGAACTTGGAGAGAGCTTGAATTTTCTCTGATTCAACTCAACAGGACTAATGCCATAGTCTTTTGAGTGGAAGAGTAATCAATCCATTCTCCTTAAGGCAATAAATCAAGAGAACAAATCAGACACTTGTATTGTGTCTGAGTTAAACAGATTACATCCAGCGCTACTTTTTCCTGTATGATTTTTATTTCCTTTTTGATTTTCTCAGGAGGTGGTATCAAGGCAGAAGAATTCAAAAGAAGATATTAGTAGCACAGAGAGTAGTAGTATGAATTGATTTCTCTAAATAAAATAAAATTGATTTCTCTAAATAAAATTGTGTAAGTTTCTAAGGATAAATTGATCTTAGAAACAGTTTATGCTGTCTTCATCATTCCTGGTGTAGTTTTCTTGTTGGCATGAAGTCTACTTAACCAAAGAATGAGATGTACTCTAAAGCAGATTTTTAATTTTGGATTTTGTAAGCAAAATGGTCATGTGGACTGATGTCTTTGCAAGTGGCATGTACATTTCAGAAGTGGAGCAGAAAACATATATCTAGTATAGAAAAAAAACTTTGTCCTTGCCTTTTTTGTCCTCAGATGAACCGGGTGTGTTCATGCTCCATTTTCTTTCTCTGCCCTGTTCTATTTCTATTTCTTTATTCCTATTTTTACTCTCTAATTTCTTCTCTTTCCAATTTAATCACAGTTATGAACATATGGGTAAGGAGCATGTACTAAAAATAGATCAGCCCTAAGTGTAGCGTGTTGTGTTGTATGTGCATTCTGAATACTTTGCAACTTACTTAAACTTACTTACATGTATTTCAGACGTTTTTAAAAAAGTATTTTCACACATTTTTGTTCTGTTACCTTTTCTGGGAGGAAGAGGATCGTCTTTAGTTCCCTGTTGGTGCCTTATCCAGTACAATGCATTCTTCGAGCCATATTCTGTATTGTTAATATGGTAGTAATCCTGGATTCTTGGATGGCTACTATAGTAAACTTTATGGGTAGCAGTGAAAATAGCAAAAATAATAATGAAAAGAGCTACACAAGTTCTTATGTCTGAGAACTATAAACTTTTTTTTTGGGGGGTAAGGTCAATGCTCTTCTGGTTAACAGTGCTATTCAGTTGGAGTTGTAACATATTTTGGGCTAAGAGCATGAGCGTAATTGGCTGTAGCAGCTAATCTGTTGGGTGGTTATGTATTGCACAGCTCATACTTAGCTGCATTCCGCATGTGATTGCCATTCTGTAAAATGTCACTGAGTGGTATGATTGTATGTAACAGTTGAAAATTTGGCTTCATATTCCTCAGTTTCTTTTCTGTGTTTTCTCTGTTTCCCTTGTTTGTCTTACACCAGTCTCTGCTTTCCTTCTAGGGGCAGAACAAGGTTACAAAATACAACTGCTCTTCCTATGTACTTACAGGCGTTTTCACCTAGAATGAGAAATGAAATAGGTTTTCCTTCTTTCTATTCCTGCTGGCATGATTCAAAAAATGAAGGGTAGGTACTATGAGTTCTTGGTGTGTTTTTCATACTGGAGACCTGAATCTGTATTATGGAGGATGTTCACGTTGTCCGGACTATCTGTGTGCTCAGTAGAAAGAGGGAGGAATCTAATACTAATATTAAGAATTCATCTCTCTCCATGTTTTATTAAAAGCAGCGTAGCTTCATGTCTTATGCTCTGAATTAAATAACTGAAGTTTGACTACATGAGTATGTATCCCACTCTTGTGCAGTGAAGGCTAGAGAAATCCCTTTTTACCTCTCCTACTGGCACTGCTACAGGAGAAGGAAAAAAATCCAAGTAAATTTTAATAATCTAATGCGTCCCTTTTGGACACAGAATTCATTGAGAGCCATAAATACAGTGTATGCCCTTTATTAAAGAGTAAATGTAAAATTTTAAACCATGCGTATAGCTGCTGTTGCTTGGATTGAATGTGTGCACAGCCTTAGATTTGCCCTCGTCACCCCCTGTTATTAAAGTTAATTTCTGCTTTTTTCCTCTTCATTCCTGTTTGAACAAAGGCAGAGTTTGTGCCGCTCGCTCAATTGAGAACATCTTTCTTGGACATTAGACAGCTGCCACAACTCTTTCTTCATCATCTCGAGCTCTCTTCTTGGGCAGAGTGGATGGTAACACCACAGTGCTTAATGCACTGATTGTGGCACAAACTTTGGCATTGGGGGAGCTGAAGGACTGTAAGGCAAGGAAGTAATTTTTAAAAAGTTCTCGCTAATGTAGTCAAGGCCTTGAGTTTGGAGGAATGATGGAATAATCTACAAAACTTTTTGCTTCAGGCACTGTGGCAGATGATTTTCTAATAAATACTATTGTTTTGAATGTTATTGAGCTCATTCATGTTTGTGTTTTGGGGTTTTTTTCCCCTTAAAAAAAGAAGTGGATTTCATTGTACTTTCATGGTGCAGCTTTTGAATGGGGTGGGTGCTTTTCGGTTCCTTCTCCTCCTGTTTGTTATGTCAGTGTGTCTTTTACTACATATCCAAGAACAGCTTTTATTTTTCTCATTTTTAGCTTCACTTTCTAGTTTTTACAGTTAAGTGCATTTTTTATGTTTTAGGTCACCTGTCACATTTCACTGGGGCAATATCTGTACACTGGAAGTAATTCAGCCTCTCTCTCTGTTTAATTTCATGCTAATGTCTGGAAGATGTTATCTAGGTTAGCCAGGCTGAGGAACGCTGCGTCCTTTCCTAATTTTAACTTGTCTTTTGGCTATCTCACTGCCCCTTGGCGTATTATGTTGGTCTCAGTTTTACAGATATTTATCTGTAGTGTGAACTGGCCAGATGAATTGTTGCCCATTGTAAATTGCTCAGTTTAAATTTATATGGTACACTGAATACCGCTTAAAATGTTGGGTCCTTAAAGAGGACCCACTACTATTTCTTACCACAGATACTGTAAATGGGGCGTGGAGAAATTCCTTCACATCACTGTCAAAAGTCCTGGCCAATTATTTGTTGTTTCCCAAGTTACTTTTAGGCTGAGTTCTCCAGAGGAGATGCGTAATGTAATGAATTTCCTTTGTTGCAGCATCTATGCCATACTTCATTGTATTGTATTTGATTGCTTATGACATATGTATATGTATGTTTTAGTTAGGAGAAAGAGTTTGGAAGCGTGGTGTATTCATGCTTATTGAATAACGTATTTTCAGTATATATCAAATGTAAATGGAAAAAGGGGAGCACAGCAAAATACGTATGTCATGGGTGCCTCTTGTAGATGCTGAATTTGTCCATAAGAAAAGGCTTCTAGGAAAGTTTTATTAATGAATGTTGCATCGTTGCTCTTTTACAGTCACAACTGCTCAGGGTAAAGGAAACTCCCAAATCTCTCATACATTTGTTGAAATACAGCGTGATTTGTTGGTATATAAATTTATACTATTTATTTCTCATTTGACTTCATTTTTCTTTGTGCCATGGTCCACTGGGGTAATGTCAAACAAAAGTAAAATGCCTGTTCTGATGTAATGATCAAGTCAAATGTGAAAGGATAGTAATATTTAAGTTAGATTCTGTCCCTGCTCCTTGCCAGGAGTGGTTGGTTCATTAAGTCAAAGCAGAATGGAAGTGATGAGCGATGTACTTGCTTAATGGACTTACCCCTTGAGAAGGTGGTCATGTTACCCAGATCTGTATGATCATCATCTACTGCTTGCTAATTTCGTGGGAGGAGTTAAGTCTTAATGACATATTACTTGTCTGTGATTTATCTGCTTTGGGAAATTCTCTTTCTCTTATGCTATATTGGTTTGGGGTTGTTAAGGAAAGGAAGAGGCAGGAGATTGCTCCATGTAGAGGACAAAAGGTAAACAGAATAATTTCTACATAAAATAGAGAATGAGGTATACAGATTTTGGACCAAACTGCAGCGATGATGCCATGCAATTTGTCTCCTGTAGGCTTGAGTGTGTGCTGCGGGGCCTGAGTCTTAAGGATGAAAGTGGTTTCTATGCACATATTTGATGGTAGGTAGGTTTCCCGTGAATCCTGAGTTGTGTCTTTCTGGGTACCTGTTTAAATAAAAGCTGCCACTTTATTACGTCATTGTTTTATTAATTTACTGTCCATTGAAGAAAGAAGGAAAAATAGACTACAGGTCAAAATGGGATCTCTGAGGTAGACCTGCTTTGAGTAGCATCCAACTCGGTCAATGCATTTTCTAATATAAAGCCCCGTACAATATGAATGATGTAGTGAACTGTCTCCGAGGAGGAAATAATTTCCATTTACCTTACCCATTGAAAAGTTAGCCGTGTGTCCCTTCCTTTTGATAAGTTTTTCCATAGGGAAGTTCAATCCACTTGTTTTGGACAGCCGTTTTAGGATGTGATGAATCTGAAGTGTGAGAACTGGAGACTTGGTCCAAGTAAATCCATTTTGTTGTGTTGGTCTTGTTTCTATTTGTGTCTCTTGTTGTGACTCAGACCTGTGTGAGTGTTTCAGAGGGAACAAGACGGAGTCTTATGTAAGAAAGCGTATATATTTCTTAAAAAGTCTGGTACTTGTTTTCTTTGGTAAACGATTGTAAAGACCTAATGAAATAAAGAGATGGTGTTTTGATGGATATTAACTTTTAACAAGCTTATATAATAAGCTTGTTAAATGGGATAAATAAATGGGATTCCTTAGCTCTGCATAGATAATGAAAATCTGAATGTAATGAAGTTGCTATATATACTAGCAGGTGATTTTTCAAACACTTAAAATCAATGGATTTAAAATTTATTATGCTAAGAAATTGCTTGGAATGTAAAGATCTTGGATAGTAACTATATCTCATGCTAAGTAGACATCATCTGGTTATGTTGAAATATAAAGGCTCAATTTGGATCTTTCTGAAAGCAGTGGCAGAAGTACTGTTTGCTTTGCTAAACGCAGATCTGGGACAATGGGAACTATCCTGGAGCTGGGAGAAGACAGGTAACTTCCAAGTATCAGGCAGTAGCAGTACATCAGTTGTTTTTAATAGGTAGCAGGTAAGGGTAATTTAGGGTATTTTCCTCTTTAGTGGTTTTGGGTGAGGTTTTTGCAAATGGCACAACTCATTATGATGTAAGTAAGTACTACTAAATTATGCAAGAACTGCTGACTTTTGGTAAACTTAGCATCCTTTGTAGTCCTTAACTGTTCTCACAGCGCACTCTTAGAAAAAAGGATCAGATTTAAAATGATAAATGAAACAGTAAAATACAAATTTTATTACAGTAATTGTGCTCCATAAACAATGATTATCTCCAAAGAGGTATACTTCATACGTCTAAGTAATAGAGATATACTTTAAAAAACCATATCCCTAATTTAAATTAATGGTAACTGTGATGCTTCAGACAGAGAGGGTCATCAAACTAGTTCATACTGATAGTAACCAAATACAAGCCAAGCACAAATGCCAAACTTCTGAAGTCTTCATAAAATAAAATCAGCTGAGGTTTCAAGTTTAAAAATTTAATAGACTCCGGCTATGCCAAGGAGTCAGACAAATTCTGAGGACGTTTTCGAAATCGGAAGTATTAGTCCTTCTTAGAATTACCCTTATATGAATTTCTAACTTTATTGGTAGTAGTAAAACTTAACCAGTTAAAATTTCAGAATAGGAAACGCACCTGGTCTCACTAACATCCTAACTGAGCTCATAAAATTTCAAGGTGATTGTTCAGAAACATCAATCATCATCCTTCATGAGCCTTGCCAGATTGTATTTGAAGCAGAGAATGTTCCTGAATATTGGCAGTTTTTTCTTATTTTTATAAGAAAGATAAAATAAACGAGAGATTTGACAAAACGCAGAGCAGTTGGAGGAGGGGAAGACACCCCTTTGGCCCATCAGCTCCAGTCCTATGACATGAGAAGTGTATGATTCTCTTTGAGAAATCCCTGCAGGTGATTTGAAAGCATTTCTGTTGTCCTGTCTCTGGGTAGCTGCAGTGAGCAGTGTGTGCCCGATAGTCCCGGTCCTGCTGTGTGCGCGCTCTGTCCGTATCCCGAGGGCAGACTGTGACAAGACCTTGCCGTGTGCTCCTCTTTACTTGTATAAAAACCATATCTTCATGGCCTGTATTTGCTTTGACATCAACATTGATCTTTGGCTTCAGCAGTTCTCTGCCCTTGTTGATATTTACTCTGTGATGGTATTCGTATATAATGTCTTTTTTGGAAAAGGCCAGACAAACTAAATTATTTTTATCCCAGCATTAAGAAGTTCTCTGTCCTCCTGGTAGCCCTGTCTGGCACCTATCACATCAGGTATGAGTTTCCCCAAACACAGTGGAGGTACTGCTGTGTTGCCGTTTAACTTTGGTGTTGCTAAGAATTGGAACACAATCAGACATATTTACTGAACATAAAGGACTATCCAATTAGCCAAGAACTTGAAGTTTATGGATGAAAAAATGAGGGTATTTTATTAATCACTGTATATAGCTGATTATGAAGACTAATTCGTTTCTCTTCTCTGGTACATAGATGTATAGTGAAACCACTTCTTGGGGCTCAGCTTTTCTAATTGAGTATCTCTCAAATCAGATTTGTGGATCATGGGTTTGACTTAGAAATGAAAGACAAACTGATTTTTTGCACCTTTAATTTTAGAAAGAAATGTTGACAACATTGAGTTTGTTTTTTATTTTATGTATTTGAACATATATATAAGTATATGCATACATATGTATGCAAATATATACATTTTCTTCTCTCTGGAAGCAGTGATATTTGATCAAGAACATGTTGTGGAGGCTGATGGCAAATTAAGAGAATGTGAGCGCAGTCAAAAGCAGGTAACTGTCAATTTTTGCATTGCGGGCTCAAGATGATTTAACTGGTAATGACTTTCAGAGAACAGCTATACATTTTGAGTGTAATCCACTGATTTAAAAGACCATAACCTGTTTTAAATAGTGGGAAATCTTGGAAAACAAGGTCTGCACTGGAAAAAAAAAAAATCGCTGTCAAACATCGGTTACAGTATTTTAAGAACTACAAAGGACTATTTTCTTGGAATGGTTTAGGAAATTCAGTTGGGGTAGACAGGATAAGAATGGGTTAGCATCTGGGAAATAAAGATTAAATGAACAGTGTGTAGGGAGTTGAAGACATTATATCAAGGTAAGAAACAAGACTAGGACACAAAAGGGAATCCTGTGCAGGATGGGTGTTTGGAGTGGGAGTTATATTCTGGAAGGAGGGTAAGAGTGGCATTGCCTTGGTAAAGAACTTAAGAGATGGGGATTAAGAAGCATGAAAATAGACTGGAATTTGGATAAGTGGATGGAAAAATGTAGAACCAGAGTAGAGAAAGAGAAGCAAAACAGCCCAACTTCCTTTTTCGTTCCCTGACATGTGTATGTATATTTATTGCACACTCAATAAAGGCTTTGCATTTTTTAGAGGTAAAACAACTGCCATGCTGGAATATCAATTTCCAGAGGGCAGTCTCCCTGGGAGTAACGCTACAATCCAAAACCTTTCTAATACGCTGGGACTGAACTGTGTTGCATGAATCGACCCCTTTCTGAAGAATGGTATTCTAAAACTTATCCCAGAGTACAGCTTGACTAGGTTTTAGTTAAATGGGGAATAGGATAAGTGATTGTTTTACCAGAACTCCAATTTAATATCTCATAGATATGCTGAACAGTTTGAAAGAACTGTCTTTCCGCTTTCCATTGTTGGAAGTTCTTTATAGTAGATGTTAAAAGTGTATATGAACTTATTGCTTTACTCCCAAACAACTGCTTTTCTGTGTAGACTAGCTG
Organism: Dromas ardeola; assembly: GCA_013398915.1. Classification (NCBI taxonomy): domain Eukaryota; kingdom Metazoa; phylum Chordata; class Aves; order Charadriiformes; family Dromadidae; genus Dromas; species Dromas ardeola. The sequence goes on along the minus strand of VYZM01004400.1, from coordinate 218,936 downwards.
CTTTGGAATCAGTCAAAAATGGTGTCCTCAGCTCACTCAGAAATGCTGAGTAGCTGAAATTAGAGAAGATGAGTGAAGCAATGAAATCCTAATAAATTATAAAGGTCCACTCCTGATTCTCAGGGAGAGCTTGATTACCGAGTTAAATACATGCTTCTGCACTTTTAATGCACTCAGAAATGAAAAAGATAATACTGTTAATCAACAGGGAGAAGGAAAAAGGCTACTTTAACAGATTGAGCTGCGAGACAGACCGGAGATGTGAAGCTCTTTTATGTCTCCCCGAGGCTCTTGTCCCCAAATCTCCTATTTGGAGTACAGTCCATCTCTGTGTATGCCATCAAGACCAAGACTTTTGTTGGGTAACCTTTCCACTTAGCCTGCATAGACTGTGAAGACAGCCCTAGCTTTGTCTTGTACTGTGCTTCAAGTATGGTGGTAAAAAACCTATTTATGTTTATCTCAATCTTGACCTTTGCTTGAATGTGAAAAGGAAAGAGGAATGAGACTTGGTTATTATTTTTACTGTCAACTTTGTTCAGATTCTGTTTATTTTTGCTTGAATATCTCGGACAAAGGCTGGTGTTTTGGCTCTGCATTTACACTCTGGTTCCATGATGTGTGTAAGACAGTGCATGACCTTTTCCTTAGCAGAATGAAAGATAAATATAGCCTGATAACGTAGAAGAAATCCACTACTACAAGGAGCCTCATCAGCATGATCATCATCTGCTTTTGTGTTTAATTTTAATGAGGAAACTTGTTCAGTTGCACAGTCAATCTGAAAACAATAAAGGCATAACTGCTATGAGCTAAACTATTAAAAAAATTAAAATCCTCCTCATTTCATTTGTTGAAAAATGAGGAGAAGGGATAGACATATGGCCACCCACTTGGTTGTGCAAATTGTAAGAAGTGAAAATAACTTGTGACAGAATTGCCTGAAGGTTTCATTTAGCCCGTCACACATGGCCTCAATAACACTGTGAAGCAGTTTCTTTTACCCCCTCCAACCTACCCAACCCCTTCTGCTACAAAATCTGCAAAGCATTTTTCAAATTAAGTGTGCACTGTTTTCCTTTTAAGTTTCAGGAGCAAGTGGCTGAGAAAGCCATGCTGAGAGATTGGAAACAATCTGCATCGGCAACAAAGGGAGATGCCTGCTGCTTTGCAAGCAACACAGAAAATATGCCAGCCATGCAGAGTGCTCTGTGGCAGTAATTCCAGAGCTGACTGATGTTTATTTGTGCTCTGCAATAGCCTTTCTCTGACCGCTACGGGGAGGAGGGTGGATTTAAGAGTCCTTGGAAAACTCCTGTAGTATAGGTCGGATTTTATTAGCACGTTGTCTAGGATTTGGAACTGTTTGCCTAATGAGCTTTCTGGACGTGCTGTGCGTTACTTCCCCTGCAAGGGTAGGCGAATGCGTATGTGTTTGGTGCAGCTCCTATGGCGGGGGATTTGACTGCTCAACACACCATTATCAAAACTGTCGTTCTGTCATAGTGGAAGAAATTAAATGGGGCCATTTGTACATTCTGATGAAGAACTGATAGTGTCAGAAATAATCTTGGCAACCATTTTAATTTATGCTAGAGGAGCAGCTTATGCATCCTAAATAAGCACGGATCACTTAACCAAGTCAAGTAGTCAGCTGGTAAAACTATCTGACAGAACAAGAAATGAATACAAGGAATGAATCATAAAAATGTTAGGGTTGTCATAACCGGATCATTCAAGAAAGATAACGCATGAGCTTTGTGGAAGAGAAGAGTATGAGTTTCACGTTTCTTGTGGAGACATAAAGTATTTGAAAGACAACAGTGGATAGTTCAATACATGTCTATAGTCTACAGGGATAGGAAGGCGTAGGGGAAAGTCCAGTAGTTGCTCCTGCTTTGCTGCTGGATACATCCTTTAGAACTTTTTCCGTGTATGGGTTGGTATAAATGTACTTATTCAGGCTTGAAAGACTTTGACTACAGCCTGTCTTTGTCTACAGGGTTATATAGGAGCCGCTCCCTGATCTGTTCAGGTTCAGCAATCCTCTGCATGCACCAATATACCTCTCTGCAGGGTTTACCTATATTAAAGGGTTCAAAACAGCCAGGGGGCCAGAGGGTAGGTGTCAGTCAAGGAGGAGCCAGGACTGTTCCAGCAACCCCGACTGCCGCAATGCTGCATTGCTATCACCCCACAGGCTGGAGAATGAGGGAGCTTTTTTCCTTCCGCACCCCCCAGTCTGTTGCTGGGAATGTTCCCAGGTGGAGGATCTTGGTTTTAGTCAGCTAATGCGCAGGTAGCATTGCAGGTGTGTAGCATATTAATAGTTTGAGAGAGAACTGTAAACTCTCTCTTCTAGCCAGGAAGAGATTAAACATGTAAATGATGTAATGCAATTTGTAAAAAGGGCAATATTCCAGAAAATATTCTAGCCTTGCTTTTCTTTTCTTGCCTTGCTTTTGCATTTTCAACACTGGTTAACGACCAAGCAGTGAGAGAAGGGATGACATTTCTAAACGGGTTTAAAAAAGAAAAGTGTGATGACCTAGATCTTTGCACTGATATTTAACACTTCTACTATGAAATGGCTGAAGTTTAAATAGTCATAAATAAGATACAACTATTGGCTTTTACCACTGTAATCAAAATGCTTTGTCACTTAGATGATATTGTGTGGGGCTTTATGGATGGATGAAAAGTACTCCTGAAAAGCTTCAGTACTTCTGCAGGGGCTAAAGAGAATGTGCATCGTGGCTGTGTGTCTGCAAGTGGTAGCGACAAATACTGAAAGTTCTTCAGCTTCTCTGTGACCATCCCCTGTTAGATAGAAGCAAATCCAGCTACTTTAAGTTTCACACAGTATGGGTTTTGATAGAGTCAGAAAATAAGGTGGTACAGTGCAGATGCAGGAATTCATATACAAATGTAGTTATGGAAAATGGCCAAAGCTAGTTATCAGCTTCTTTTGTTTTTTGCCACTGAAACTTTGTTGTCAGCTGCCTGTGTTGAAATTAGTATTGAGAAGATTTTATAAACAAAACAATACAGAGAACAAGCTTAGTAAGTTACATAGGACTTGAGGAAACAATCAAACTTCATAGCTGGCTGATAGAAAATCAGAAATCAGCATAAAATTAAAATACACAAGAAAGATGGTTTCCTTCTCTTGTGCTTCGATACACTGCACCAATATAAATGCTTTTATGTTACCACCAATTTAAAAAGAGCTGTCAGGACAGTAAATGTAATGCTAGAATTGTAATTTCTCTACTGATATAGCTCAGATTTGACAATATTATACAGTATTAAAAAAAAATAATAAAATGTGTTGTCTCAGGAGTCAGAGGGCTGGCTTTAAATTAGATTATTTTTCTTACTTGTTTGTCTCCCTTGTATTCCCTAGTATCATTTAACACTTTTAGTTGGCAATCACATTATATTTTTAAGTTTTCATCTGCAATTAGGAAAGTTGGTTTTTTAGTTACTTTTTTAATAGTAAGAACAGGTAATAATCTGACATCAGGGGCTGATATTAAAAAGATAAGCAAAAAAAGTGAAACAGAGTTTTGTAGTAATTTGAGGTTGTCATCTTGAAACTTGGTACCAATAGGAGGAAACAGTGCAGCTATGACCAAGAATAGGTTTCAAAAAAAAGGGTTTCAAAATAGTGGAAAGTACATAAACTTAATTTAAATATTGCCAGTTCGCAAACATTTTCTGTCGTATTACATGGCTGGGTCTGTTTACTCAAAATATTTCTTAACAGAATGCTTCAACTGGAAAACATTTGCAGACGATATGCTGATAGTGGATATAAAACACTTTCACTTTACACAGGACCCTAAAACTATTGTTTCTTTTGCATCTGACAAAGATTTTTCTCCTGGAGATAGGTGGCTCAGGGAAGCAGCTCGGGAAGAAGCAACTATAAGTTTTTCTGGTTCTTCAGTAAAGTTTAGAGAACATTTGGTTTGTATATGCTAAAAAGCCAAGTGTAGGTTGAAAAGATTTCAAGTATCACCAATGTAGAAAGGTCCACTATTTAGTGTTGCACTCAAATTATTTTAGCTTAGGTTGCATTTAAACAGTGTCTTGCTTTTTCATGCTTTTCTTATTAAATACTGTCTATTCATTGTGCTCCAGAGCCAAATAACATTATTCATACTGATTTTTAATTTTTTTTTAAATTTTTTTTTGTATGCATAAAACTGGATCCAGTGCTTTTACCACAGATGTGCAGAAGCTTCCCAAATTTCCAAAGCAATGTTGACACTGACAAAAATGCTGGGAGGGGCTGGGGGAGGACAGCTCGGTGTTCTGGGAGGTGAGTCCTGTGTCTTCTGTATCCACCGTCAGGAGCAAGCAGTGTCTGGGGCTCACGGTGGGCTTCTCAGGGAGGTTGAATTTGCATTGATAGAAATAGTTGCTGTGCTAGTTAAATTCCACGTTGGGATTGTTACATCACACACCATCTTCTGGTAGACCTTTCCATCTAGAGTAGTTTGTGACTGTGAAAACACTGCAGTTGTGTCTTCCCCTTTCATTGTCATTTAGGAAGTCCCCTGTGTCTGAGTTCAGTCACTCTCGGTGTCGTTGCAATGTTTATTCATGAGACTGCTTGCAGGGGGAAAAGCCATGTAGAATTCTCCAGGATGTAGTCTGTGGTAAATAGCACATCCCCGTATTCAAACAGCCGGTAGCACACAACTCCTGAGGAAGAGAAGTACCTGGAAGTGGAAACTGCGAAACAGACTGGAGTGAAAAGAAATTTTTCTTCTCCTGTTCTACTTCCAATAGGTCAAGCCCTTAAATTTGTGAGCTCCAAGTGACCTCCAACTCTACTCATTCTCTGTCTTTTTGTTAGACTTTGAATTGTTAATAATACGTAGTTCAAAATTCACCCATAGACCCAGCAGACCTTTTGCCTGGCGTGGGGAACATGTTCAGGAGATTCCGAGGACTCTCTTGCCCGCGGAGCGTTGGCTGGTACAGTGTGCGAGCCGACTGCGGGTGGGACTACAGCTATGCAGACCCCCCGACTTCTTCTAGTTGTCGTAACAAAAGTTGAAGAGCCAGCATATCGACTTTCAGGGGGTGGTTTCCGTGCCAGCTGTCTTGCAGCAACATAAAGCAGAGTTTTAGGAGAACGGAGCCACCAGTTAGTGGGAAGCAGGATTCTCTGGGCTGAGAGTCAGATAAACTTGGCTCCCTTCTTGCACTTGCGTTTGCAGTTCTTGTGCTACTGATGTTTATTCTGGACCTTTGGTATTTCAGAGGGCTATTTTATTTTAAACTGGTGCCAACTTTGATTACAAAGACAGCTTCAAAAAAATCAGAAAGTTACAACCTCACACACGCTTACACCTAAAGCAAAAATATTTCATTTAGTCAGGCTAGAATAATTCTTTTCTAATGTCAGAACTTTAAATATAATGTGTAGACACTTTAATGCCTTCCTCATTTTTTCTTTTTCCTTCTTTTCTAGGGTAGAATTAACAAAGTTTTGTCCCATCACTTTTTCTTCTTGCCACTTTGTAATTCCTCAAAACTGAGGAATGAAAACCAAAGTTATAGAATGAAAAAAAGAAAAGAGGGGAAAATGGAGAATTAAGGAAGGAGAACTGGGAAGAGAGAATGGGAGCTATTATTTTTTCCTGTTGTGCTTAGTAACAGGACAACGGGCGGACCAACGTTTTTGGAATTTTTAATCTTAATGAGGAATACAAAACTTTCATGAAACCTGGTTTTCAAGGCAGACCATTTTCAAATTAAATTTCCCTTAGCTCTAGCAACTTTTGCATTTACCTGTCAGATAACAGGCGGCTTTAAAGGCTGATGATTTGCTCTAATCCAACAGGAGTTATGAGCATGTGACTTCAAGCATTTTCAAGTAGTCTTTTTAAGATCAGCTTAATTGATGTTCTACAGGACTGTGGATGTAGTTAAAGTTAAGTACGTGACTAAGTGGCTTGTTGGAACCAAGCCAGAACACTTAACACCTCGCAGAATCCACTGCTTAGTCTGAATATGTGTAGTAAGCAGTCATGGGGAATTGTCTCTTTCTTCTAAGAAAAGAGAAAATTTCCTATTCCAAACCCACTGCCCTTACTTGCTTTCGTTCTTTAAACATACTCTCTTTCTAAGCCCACCTCTCCTTGAACTCCCCTTCTAAACACAAAAATACTGACACACAGACACACATATGCTCTTTATTTTTTGACTGTGCGCAGGTGAATGTTTTCCTCTCTCCAGCTGCGTAGAAAGCAAAAGTCAGCTCAGTG